>JAMQGT020006063.1:0-89571 GCA_024447675.2 Pterophyllum scalare | reverse complement strand
TAGTGTTATGTCCTCTACTGCGTTCAGTTACGTATTGCTGCAGATTCAGCTTCTGAATAAGCTGCTCCGGCCTCTCCGTAAACTCGATGGGGCTGCATTGCCCTCTTGTGGTTAGTTTTATGAATTACTTAAACACATTCAATTAGAAGTCACAATAGAACATTGTGTTTAAAGTGTGTTTGAAGCCAGGTATAATGTTAAAAATCAGTGAAAGCTACAGAGTAATTGGGACAGAAGCAAGTAAGAAAATTGGGCTTGAGTCTTTGTATGAGTAACAGCATCGCTACCAGCTGGATTAATAATAATCTGATTTTTGTTTGCAAGTATGTGTATTAAAACCTGTATATCACGAGGAAGAATGCCTGTTTATTTTCATCTTTGATCTAAGTCTAATTGCATTTTTTATGAAAACAAAGATTTTGGTTTGATTTGCCACCTCCCCTTGTCCCTTCACTAACTAACCCTCATCTTCAGGCAAGGGCCCTGAGGTTCTTTATGCCGGACAAAAACTCAACGACAATGAGTGGCACTCAGTACGAGTGGTCCGCCGCGGTAAAAACTTCAAACTCACTGTGGATGACGACATGGCTGAAGGTAACTCTTTTGTAATCTGTTTTCTTTATTGTTTTGCTGTGAGATCCAAGCTATGCACAATCCTTTTTCCTTTTCCTGTGTTGGTTGGGATGGAGACCGGGCTGTTATTTCTGCTGCCTCACTGGTAGCGCTTTGGATTTGATTTCATAAACAGTTTCCACATAAATTAAGTTGGGTAACATTGACATAATTCTTGTCTTCATACTATGTCCTGTCACTGGAAAAGGCATGCTGGGTGCATTATTTCTAGGATTACTCGTCCAAAACATTGTTAAATATGAATATTCCAAGAGGAAGTTGTGTTGGGTATGAGCTTTTTTTTTTTTCCATTTTATTCCACTGGTATTAATTATCCACAGAACTGGTTAGCTTGAGGCTGGTAACAGAATAGTAATATTGGTGTGTAATTTCACCACTTGCTACTTTGTCAGGCTTTCTGTGTTTTCCCTTTATCGTTAGCAATGGAAGGATATTTTGAAATGTTAAACTGCGCTGTTGAGGGTTAAACGTGGGCTGTAGGCTTCTCCTTTCCTTTCCTGCTGCTAGCTCATTCCTTTGCTTCTTTTCATTTCCCTTCCCTTCCAGGTCAGATGGCGGGTGACCACACCCGTCTAGAGTTCAACAATGTGGAGACAGGAATCTTGACTGAGAGACGCTTTGTTTCATCTGCGCCTTCACCCTTTATTGGTCATCTTCAGGTACTAAGAGCTTGACTAGATCATCTGATTACAGCTGATCTAGCTGGCACATTATTTGCAATGCTTTAGCTTGGCTGCAAGCCACTTTGCAACCCGCATCACCACAGTCATGTAAAAGAGAGGGTACATCCTCTGTCAATTCTAAGGTTTTACTTATCAGGAAAGAATTTTAAAAATAATTTTGCCCTTACCTTAAAATATTACACAAATACAACCTCAGATCAACAGCACATGACATATACATTATTGTGTCATTATTTATTTGACAAAAATCAAGCCAAAATACAAAATGTACACCCTATCATTCAGCAGCCTGTAGAACCACTTTTAGCAGCAATAACTTGAACTAATTGTTTTCTGTATGACTTTATCGGTCTCTCACATCATTGTGGAGGAATTTTGGCCCAACATTGCTTCAGTTCATTGAGGTTTGCAGGCATTCGTTTATCGGCTCTCTTAAAGTCCCGCCACAGCATTTCAATCAAGTTGAGGTCTGGACTTTGACTGGGTCATTGCAACGCTTTGATTCTTTTCTTTTTCAGCCATTCCTTTGGAAATTTGCTGCTGTGCTTAGGATTTCTGTGCTGTAGCGGTCAGACAGATGGCTCAACATTTAACTCTAGAATAATTTTCATATACTCAGTGACTGTATGGTGCCCAGCTCCTGTGGCTGCAAAACAAGCCCAAATCATCACCTTTCGACCACTTTGCTTAACAACTGGCTGATATCTTCTGCTTGATTTCACCAGATGTGGTGCTGTGCATTATGGCCAAACAGCCTCACGTTGGTCTCATCTATCCAGAGGACATTGTTCCAGAAGTCTTTTGGTTTGTTCAGATACAACTTTGCAAACTTAAGCCATGCTGCCGTGTTCTTTTTAGAGAAGAGACTTTCTGCTGGTAACCCTTCCTAACAAGTCATACTTGTTCAGTCTTCTTCTACTTGTACTGTCATGAACTTTAACATTTAACATGCTAGCTGAAGCTTGTAGAGTAGCTCTTGGGTTTATTGCAGCTATCTGAATGCTCCGGACCAACAAACTGCCAAAACTTCAGCTTTTATAGATGTGCTCGTTCACGGAATAAAAATATTCTGGGATGAATTCATCAGTCACTGATAAGGGAACTTGTTCATTCCAGTGGAAGCAGTAAGTGCGTACTTAATTTTTGTTAAATAAATAATGACACAGTGTAATATGTCATGTGTTGTTGTTGATCTGAGGTTGTATTTACCTCATTTTAAGACCCACTAAGGACCAGATTATTTTTTAATATGTTCTGATATATAAAACCTTAAAATTTCAAGAGGGTGCATTTTCTTTTTCACAACTAATTAATGTCAGGCTGGCTGTCAGTTAATGTGTTTTTTATTCTGTATGAGGATCACCAAGTATTAATGACTGCAGATGGAACTGAGTCATATTTTGTGTTCCTTGAATATGTTTTTTAGGTTTAATTAATTTGCTATGACTACTCAAGTCTTACGTTGCTGTCTCTTGGCAGTGTTGCTCACTATACAATCCGGATTCAGCTAAGTTAAAGTATACTTTACAGGTACTAACAACATCATCTTTCAATGACTCTCCCCCAGAGCTTAAAGTTCAACGGTATGCAGTACATTGACATGTGCAAGAATGGGGACATCGACTTCTGTGAACTCAACGCTCGCTTCGGCATGCGATTCATCATCGCTGACCCTGTGACATTCAAGACTAAGGGCAGCTACCTGGGCTTGGCTACTCTGCAGGCCTATACTACAATGCACCTCTTCTTTCAGTTCAAAACCACCTCGCCCGATGGTTTCATCATCTTCAACAGTGGAGATGGGAATGACTTTATTGCCGTAGAGCTGGTTAAAGGGTGAGTGGGATGAGGCATGCTCATGTTTTATTCAGTAGATGGAGTCCAGATACGGATAATACATTTTAAATAGCAGTGCTGATGCGGGTATAGTCGGTATCTTAAGGCAATATGAATTTAACAGTGAAGTCCAAACAATTGATCCCAAATCTCCTTTTGCACATAAACACGATTGTGTTGGGAAGAAGATTGTTTTCTCTGTCAGTTTAACTCCGATTAGTGTCAGAGCGACGTGAGGTGATTGTGAGACTTTTTCCATTAAAATTTAATCCGTCTTGCAAGATAAAAAGAGACATACTGCACCCACACATGCGCGCGCGCGCATACACACACACACACACAGACACACACAGAAAGACTGATGTGTTCATCTGCTTCTTCTTCTCTGCCAGATTTATCCACTATGTGTTCGACTTGGGAAATGGGCCCAGTCTGCTGAAAGGAAACAGTGACAACCCACTGAATGATAACCAGTGGCACAATGTGGTCATTACCCGAGATGCGTCCAACACACACACACTCAAGGTGGACACAAAGTCAGTCACACAGAATGTGAACGGCGCCAAGAACCTGGACCTCAAAGGTACCCTGTGTATTAAAAAAGATGCACAGCTTCACTTTAAGCTGTGACCTAACCTTTTCATTAGATTTTCATTTAAAATAACATTGTCATTAACAATAAGATACATAACAAGTAAATGAAAAAGCAAATTTACTGACATGGTATATACAGTACCATACTTTGAGTCAATTGGCTGCATATTGGAGGGTTTTTGTTGTTGTTGTTGTTTTTAACTTCCTGGAATATCTTGTTGATTTGCCTTAAAAAAGTGAGCTGTACAAGTACTTCAGGTGTGTTTTGTTACATTTTGGACCAGGCCAGGCCACAGTTGCCAGCTGGAGCTACAAAGTCAGCATAATGACACTATGTGACGAGTAGTATCACCCTTCTCATTGAACTCTTGACAAGAAAATAAACGATAATGACACAACCGCTTATCTTCCTCAATTTTTAGGTGACCTGTTCATTGGAGGGTTGGGACCTAACATGTATCAGAATCTCCCCAAGCTGGTGGTTTCTCGGGAGGGCTTCCAGGGGTGCTTGGCCTCGGTTGACCTCAATGGCCGTCTGCCAGACCTCATCAGTGACGCCCTTTTCCGCAGTGGGCAGATTGAGCGTGGCTGTGAAGGTACAGATGGCCTATAGCGTAGCTGAATCATGACCTGCTGTGTGAGATTTATTAGGCTAATTAGAGGGCTCTTCTGTAGCCCCTAAAGCCATTTGCTGGCATTGTTAATCCTCATTTTCCTTTCCTTTGCCAGGTATTTTTCACATTATAGGAGAATACTTGGAATAGAATTTGTCACCCTGTTTATCTGATTCTGGCTTGCTGAGTTTTTGTGTGGCAAACAAGCAACATGTTTGTTTGCCCGAATTTTACACATTTAAAGATGCTTAAACTGAGTTCCTTCCCTCCTAAAATTTACATCCTGAGGCTAACTAAATTGTTGCTACTACAGAATATAAATACAGTGTTTCCGAGGTAGTATTTTTACAGGAAAACCATTCATAACTTTGTCTCTTTTATTCTTCTGTGAATGACTGTTACATTTGAGCAATATCTGTCTACATTTAATATTTTACCAAACTGTAAAGTTAGACATGCTTGGAGATACTTAGTGCTTAATAAATTATATTTAAATAACAAATTTCCAGACAAACTTTAATTGTATTAAAATGCAAGTGATACTGTAAATCATGCATATGGAAAGGTTTTTGATACATTTCCTCTAGAGGGCAGCAGAAGCTTAAGATAACACTGCAGTTCTCATGAACTCAGATAATTTAACACCAAAAGCATACTCGAATTTAAAAAAAAAAGTTTTTTGTTTTGTTTTGTTTTGTTTTTCGTTTTTTTGGAGTAGCTCAACCCTCACTAAAAAGTCAGCGACATTCTCGTTTTGCCAAAGTGACAAACTTGTACAAGTTTTAAGGACACTAACGATGCTGCTCCCTCACTAACCTTTACTCTTGTTTTCCGCTCTGCTCTGTTCTGTTCTGTTTGTTATTTTCTTTCTGCGCTAACAAAGTTGGTTTCACCAAAGCCGACCTGCAAGGTAGAGGGTTAAACTCCGCCTCACGGAGGCCTGCTTGCCTGAAAGTCTGCTGTGTGCAATGCATCGTGGGTGTCACAATGGCAATAAGGACCCCTTTGTGCTGCAGAGGTGGCTTGCTCTCTGAAAAAAAAAAAAATCTCAGACAGAGACTACTGGCAGGAAAAAAAAAAACCAAGAGTAATCAAGCAACCAGAAAGTGGGAAATTATTGCATATTTTTTTTATACCACAATACTGCAGCAGTGTGATTGTATCCATGCAGGTTTAGATTCTAGCGCATCTAACCAGAAATGAGTATGAATGTGGCATTAACTGGCAAACTCTGAGTTTCCTTCCAACCACTCGACTGGCTGCAGAAACATATTTGATGAAACTGCAAAGACTTTGAGCGCACTTATGATTAAAGAGACTAAGCAGATGAGGTCCGCTAAATGATGTGGCCCTCATGCAGACAGTCTAAAAGTCTAGCTACAAGCAGAGGCAGACAGTTTGTGGGAGTACTGTGTTCTTGAATAAAAATGCCAGTTGTGACACATTGCAGTCTGGTATAGACAGCAGAAAGAGGCTGTCACTGCACATCTAAACATTGCCAGTGTGCTGCTGATGGATCAGGCCTCTCTCTTTCTGTCTCCATCTTTTTAATAAAAATCCATCATATCTGCTGCTTTACCCAGATGAGTGGGTTTTTTTTTTCTTTTTCTTTCCAGAGAGGAAGCAGCCTTCTGCTACAGCACTAGAATTCAGCAAAATCCTCCACCGCTATCAAATAAGCACCAATGTCTTCCTGATTCACATTGATGAACTGCTGGTGTGCACGCAGTGTCTCGGTTGCCTGGTTGACCACCGTTACTGTCCATTACACAGTAAATGCACTTTCAGCTGGCAAACTTGCTCTGTTTTCCACTTCAAATGTCTTCTTTCTTTTCACATTGTCTTGCACAAGGCAATTGCTCTTAAACAGTGTTTACTTGCATTTGTCTGCCATATATTTGGACTGTTTATTTAATTTCGCCTTATTTACTTTTGTTTGTTTCCTCTATGGTTATCAGAAGGGTTACTGTCAAGGTTTTTCCCCCTTTGTCTGTCTAGACTCTCACGGGGAGATTGTTTATCTCGTTATCTATGCTGTGCGCTTGTCCTTATCTGCATTCCCTCTCAGTAAAAGTATTCAAAAGTAAGAGCTATGTGTGGTGTGTTGAGGAATAGCAAACACACATCCAGTTTGACTTTGAATACCCTCCTCAACTCCTGTCTGACTGAAGTGCATAAACGAGGATATGCACTACGTGTTCTCAAGTACTCTTTACGTTTCCTCTTCATGAATTCCGTCTGTCTAGTGTATCCAGTGTTCGCCGTGTATTCGCTCACAAATATCTGTCAGGGGAATGACCAGGGACACTTTTTATGCCATATTTTTTTAATGGGTATTGTTAAATGAGCCGTCTGTTAGAAGGTTTATGTCTTGTCTTGCTTGTTTATAGAGGGAATGCAGCAAGTTTTACTCTGATAAAACTATTTGGAAACATGTTGGAATGGTGAAAGTTGCATGCACGTCCACCTGCACACACTATCAAAGAGAAGGAAATTAAGGGCTGTTGACAGTGTCATCACATTAGCCTAGATGGGGTCCAACTCATTTGCAGTAACATGTCTTGGATGCCGATTAGAGTGCATTGCACACACTGAAAACCAGCATCTTCTGCAGCACTTTTCCAAGTAATTAACTGAGAGTATATGCTGATGTTCCCCTTGTTTAAAGAGCGTGCAGTTGACGCTGTGAAAACCTGGCACCTCTGCATCAGCTTCCCAGTGCTATTGCAGCTTTGCCCAGCATGAAGTAGGATTCATCAGACAGTTTTTCAACTGTATTTGTACTGCAGGTCAGGCTTCCTGTGGCGGCACTGTTTGCGCCTTGTTTTTTCTTCTAGGCCCACATGGTGTAAACCTGTCTTTCTAGAGTGCATTTCTTCTGCATGGGTCCTGCATTGTTTAGACTTTGCAGTAGTACTTTTTGTTGCTTGACTGTGCGCCTGTGGTATCTCTCTCTCTCTTTTTTTCTCTTCTCTTTCACCTTTTTTCAGGCCCCAGTACGACCTGCCAGGAAGATTCGTGTGCCAACATGGGCGTGTGCATCCAGCAGTGGGAGAACTTCACTTGTGACTGCTCAATGACGTCTTACACGGGGACCCACTGCAACGACCGTGAGTACTGCTGGGTTTAAGATTTTTTCTGTACTTGCCTTACATGCGCATCAAAAGGAGCACTCCAGAGACTTTAATACTTACGATGTGAAGAAGAAAGCCTTTAAAGACTCTTGTACAGTGTCTTCTGGGCTTTGAAGGAAAGCTGATTGACATAATTTCCAGTTTAAAGACTACAAATTTTTAAGAAGAGTGTTAAGGGCTTAGATGAAAATAAAATTGCTTCAGTTGTTTTTAAGTATGCAAAATACTGCTGTAATCATGTGGAAGTGCAGTACTAAGTTGATGGAATCCTCCTTTAACACATATGGCATGAGGTGTACTGAACACCACACAACTGCACAAAATTGCCTTTTTAAACTTACAGTACATTACCTATACCAGTGTACAGACATGTTATTCACGTGTGCATTATTTTAATATCATGCCATAATTTCACACATGGCTAAGATACTTTTATGCTTAACTGGCTACACCCATGGAATCATGCCATCCTGTATGCAGCACCGAGGACCGTATCCTTGACTCAAGGACTCCGAGGCGGGTCCGTTTGTGCTTATTAAGCCTTTGTTAAAATGCCGCATGAATTTGGTGCTTAAAGTGTGATGTGATCTTTAAATGAAGCAACCCAGAGATGCCCGCAATTGTTAAGGGAATTTTTTTTTTTTTTTTTTTGCTGCGTTGCAGGTACGTTGATGTAACAGGTTTGCTTGATGTACCAAGCTTTCACGTTTTGGGCTTGGGAGTTAGCCGCCGCAACTGATGATGTGTAAAATATCCACTTCTGCCTCAATTGCTTTTTCATAAGCGTCCTTCAAATAGCTTTTGCTAAAGATGATATGTGAGTGTGTGTGTGTGTGTGTGTGTGTGTGTGTGTGTGTGTGTGTGTGTGTATGTGTGTCTGAGAGTGAGAGAGAAAAGGGATCTCTTATCCCCATGACGACAAGGGACTTCCCCTCAGTAATCACGGTTGGCGGTCTTTCATTTAGCGTTTAATAGTGGGGGCATAGTGCTGCTGGGCCAGACTAATGAGGTGGTGGAAGCTGTTAGGAGAGCTGCTATCTGTGAACACTGGCATCCCCTAATCATCCAGACCTTTCTGATGTTAGGCTCGGCCGCTGTGTATGACTTTATATATCTCTCAAATCCCATTTTTTTCCCTCTTTTTTTTCCTCCTTCTCACTTCCCTCTTTTTCATGATCCTCTGACGCAGTCTTTTCCACACAGGGGCAAATAGCTGACCTCAGCTCCCACTCTGTGATGGGAACTGTGAGTTTATGTGTTAATTAGTGATGAGAAAGCCCTCATTAATTCCCCCCCGGTGCCGCCTGGGATGACATAGAGGGAGGTTTCATTGATTTCATATAGACAAAGACATAATTCTTCTTGAGACACAGGAGCCTAGATAGTGACATATTTTGCATCTTTGTGACTGCAGGTTTAAGTTCACCTGCTTCTGGTTTTGGAAATAGATGTGCACTAATATCGACTAGGCTGTCCAAGCGTGTAATAGTATTTTTAACTGCGCGGCATTAGTCTTAATGGGAATTTCGTAGTTGATTTTCTTTCTTTGTGCAACTCTTTCAAGCAGTTTCTCTGTATTTCTTATGGCGGAAGCAAAGAAATAGATAAAGAAGAGAATAAAGAAAAGAGGTGAAAAGGGGATAAAGAGACAAAGTCAGGCAAACAGGCCTGCCGGTATGGGAATACTTCAGTACATTGGAACTGTGTTTGTACTGCACAAGTGCACATGACTCCGTCTGCCCGAGATAAAAGGTCTAGTTTACTTTTCTTGGATTGACCCAATCTTTTGGCGTCCACTCTGATGACAGACTTTGCTCCTGTGAGGTTTCAGGAGCCCTGTGGTGTAGTCACAGACCACCAGGTGGCAGTAAATCCATAAGCAGGACCGCACACTGTCTCTCCGTGCTGGGAGAAAATGAGATGCAATCCCCCGAGCATGAAATCAGTTTTCCTGTTATTTTCCTCCACTGCTTTGCCTCTTATCGGTCTGTCTTTCTTTACACATCCCACTGTACAAACCCGCAGCCCTTTGACTGGCTATAGTTATTGATCACTGAAAGAATAATATCTTCCGAACATTGCAGAATCCAATGTATTGCATGTACAGTTTATGACTGCAATACAGGCATTTTGCCAACAAATTTTATTGTTCAGTTGAACAAGGTCTTTGCCTTGTACATGCATGTGCGTTCTTGGCATCTATATTCAGTAAGCCTAGCGCTGAGCGAGAGAGAAAGATCTTCTAATTAACAATGTGGGAGTGGAGCTTCTCCCTTGGTCTCTCTGTCTCTATCAGATAGCTACAAGCAACTAACATTAATTGTCTGTTTCTCCGACTTCATCTCTGCCCATTGTCCAAATGATGAAACTTGAACAAAGTAAAGTGAACACTTCTGCCAATAAAGCCACACTTTACCATTCTTAGCACTGAGCCTCCGTGCCCTCTTCTTCATTGTAGCCAACAGGTAGCTAGGTGGTGGAAAAGAAGAAAAAAAAGTGCCTCAGCAGGCAAGACCTATCTATGCTGCTTCCATTTATTCCTGTGTACCCTTGCAACCTGCACATTGTGACTGAAGACCTTCAGTTATGGGTACATGGCACAAAGGAAATTTGCAGGGTTCTTTGCACCTTGCAGGCTGTTTTCAAAGCCGCTTGGACTATCTGTAGGTACATGTTGTGCCCAGCACTGCTTTAAAAATGGCAGGGGGTTTGGGGTGGACCCTTTTTATAGCATTTTTTTTTTATCCTGCTTGGTTCTGGCTCACTGCTTTTGTCATGCTCATTTCCATCTCCAAGTCGTCTCGCATCCATTCCCCTTCTTCCGCTCTGCTCTCCACTCCTCTCTTTTGCTTTCGGAGCAGACTTCTCCTTGTCTGCTTCTGTGAATGCTGCAGAGTTTCATTTAAATCCAAGGACATGAGAGCTTTGGGCCAAGCAAGAAGAGCAATCGGACACTCCTCTTCCACATCCAGAGCAATTACTCAACTTACGTAATAGAATTATCTCTGCAAAGGTCGCTGCATTGTTCTACTGTCAGGGGCATGGTAAACAAACAGAAAGGAGAAGTGGAAAAGGGAGCAGGAGGCTGAAGACAGGCAGCAGAATACTGTTCATCAGTTTGATGCTTACATCAGTAATTGCACAGATAGATTTAGTGATGAATTTCACTGTCGGTGCAGCGATTCCTGCAAACCCTCTGCTCCAGCTTAAGCCAGTGTCCTTAATTTATTTTTCCAAGGCGTGCGCAGAGGGTTGTAACCATATCTGGCTAACTGCTTACATAAATGACAACAAAGCAGCTTTATTACTTCATTCACTGTTTAAAGAAAATAATCATGGCATGTGCCACGTAGTCATTTCTCCTCTGCTTGCTTAGCAGAGAAACAAGAAGAAAAAAGAAAAAGGACAAAAGAGGTGGGGGTGAGATATATTTGCCTGCGTTCACAATGTTCTAGTGAGTAGAGAATACACAATACCAACAGCATTTTCCCACTATTTACTGATGTATCTGCTCAACAATATTAAATCCAGAGGGGGGGGGCAGCCACACAATGCAACCTTTCACTTTGATATGACGTCAGTGATGAAGTGAAGGTTTTAGAATGAAAAAACAGATGAATGCACAACACACACCCACGTACACACATGGAAATACCATCAGCAGATATGTGAGAGTGCCGTGTGAATGTTGAAGAGATTTTCATTGGTTCATTTAATAATTTATCCTGCATCCCTCTGTAAATAGGATTGAGCAGCTCGAGCTGGCGGGGCCTGGCCAACAGGTGTGTAGCAGGGTTTGTTGTACAGCACCCTCTGACAGGCATAGAGCTTGGCTTGGTTTCAGCTGGGCACAGCGCCTTTAGATCACAACACATGGACAGGTTTTTCAGCCAGCAAATGCAGTCAAAATAAAGATGAATCGGAAAGGTGGGCGTGAACGCGAAATGCCTGCTTTCATCTTCATCTCGCGAAAGCCTGTGTTTTCATGCAAAGTTTGACAGTACATTTGGGTAAAAGAGGGCTTATAAGTGGAGCGTAGCAATACAAGAACACTTGCCTATAAATACCGCAGGTAGATCAAAAATGGGCCAAAAGAGCTCCACAGAGAACGATTTGTCCTCAGGGCACAACCTATCCCGAAAGCACACTTTGAAAAAAAATCTCTTAGTAGTTGAGGCAATCATTGTAGCTAGAAATGATCACATGATTCAGAAACCACATAATCAGGTGGGTTTAAAAACTCAAACAGCTGCCTGCAGTATCATCACAGGGTGACATGTTTAGATGGTGGCCGGATGCTGCTTTGAGGAAGCTGTTGTTGTGTAGCCACAGCTCGAGGAAGAAGTAATTGCCCAACATCAGCCCAGTGGAATTGCTTGAAACACATAAATACACAAGAGTGCACAAACATAAAGTTGTTCCTTCAAGGTTTATAATCTCCTTTCCTCCGTCCATCACTTTGTCACTCCACTTCTTTGTCTTATAATATCTGTATTAGAACCAGAACTGCATGTCCAGCCCCGGAGGAGGTCTAATGAGCTGCCCTGCTATTGGCTGATCAGGCTAATGATGCTTGCCCAGCACTGCATCATGTCACTGTGATAAGACTGGATGTCACTTGTGTCAATCGATGTGTCACTATCGTGCTCAGAGCCGTGGTATAATTGGATATATGCGATGCTGTGGAGTCTAAACGCCCCAGGGCCAGAAGAAAGAGAATGGATAAAAAGATGGAGGAGAACAGTGGGAGATGTTCATCCTCATGAGTGTCAGTAAATGGATGTGTTTAAGAAACGTGCACTTTTCCATATTTTTTGCATCATTTATTTTTATTTTCACATGTGCATGTATTACTTTATTTCTGAGCCATTAGTTTTTTGGGAGGTTTCTTGTACAATTATCATAAAATGTCATGTGAAAGGTGATGCTTGTGATGACAGACCTACAAGGTTTCACCTGATTGAGCAATTTCCTTCAGCTCAGCTGTGCAATTTAGCTGTTTCAGCTCGTTGTTTCGCCAGTTTCATGGCACATAACTTAGGTCTCATTAAAGGTGGCCTCTGGAAGTTAGTTGGGAACTTGGACTTCTTTTTTATTTTTTTAAGTTGTACATTGTTTATACTGCTAAAAGTCACTGTCACTTTTATTTATTTATTTATTTTGCTATGTCAGCAAAAATAGCATCCAGACTGGCCTTAGCCTGATTAATTTTGCTCATATGCTACTTACATCTGCTGGTTTTTTTTTTTTACATCCCGCATCACATACAGTAACCTTTTTAAACAGACATTCCAGCCACTTCCATATGCTCTCTGAAATCAGATACAGGTCTAATATTGTGCTATGTGAGCTCAGTCTGAAATAAAAGCGGCACATAGAGCCACTACTCCTCCACATCGAAAGGAGCCAGTTGAGGTGGTTCGGGCATCTGATTAGGATGCCTCCTGGGCGCCTCGTGGGAGACGTGTCCTGGGCATGTCCTACCAGGAGGAGGCCCCGGGGCAGACTCAGGACACACTAGAGAGATTATACCTCTCGGCTGGCCTGGGAACGCCTTGGGGGGTTCCGCCAGACGAGCTGGAGGATGTGGCTAGGCTACTGCCCCCACGACCCGGCCCCAGATAATAAAATGGATGGATGGATGGATGTGGCTCAGTGGTGCTGTGGGTGGAACTTTCTTTTCTTTCATTGCATCAGTCCTGGCAAGGAACTAGAAAATGTTTCACACACTAGCTATATACATAATAATATGTCAGTGCTGTGTTTTTGGCTTGTTTTCCTGACCCCAGGTACTTTAAAGCTCTTCGTCAGATATTAATCAGATATGTGCATTCAGTACATGTTTGTGTTTAGCCACATGTATTGAATGCAGCTGTTTTCACCTGCTTTCACACTTGATTTTAAACTACATAATGCACAGATTAATATTCCTAAATAAAAGTAAGTACACTTGTTTCTCTGTGAAGCTATGCTTTAACACAAAATGACCCAACATATACCTTGGTATCCTTTTTTCTTAGTTGTTGCACCCAGGATAAGATGTTGAATTTCTCCCAGTATGACAAATAAAATCATGATTTTGACTGCTGGCTCTGGATACACAGTGCAACTCAGGCTTTCTGCAAGCTGCCTCCATGAGTGAATGAGAGAGATGTTGCATGGAAAGGGAGAGAGAGGGAATGATTGAGTTGAGCACATTAGAGACAGTTACGATGAGGGGCATCCATCTGTTTTGGTGCCAGGCGGGTAACCTTGAGGCTGTCAGAGCGTTCCCAGCATCCACCCTATAGCCCTCACAGGCTGAGCCCAGCCACAGACACATCCATCAATACATGTTCCTAGACACATTTCAACAGCGCCAGTAACACATACAAATCACCCAATCAATACCTCGAACACATAGCCTGAGCTGTAGGGTTTTCAGCAAGAAGATGTTTTTCTTTTTGCAGGTTTGAGATTCATTTTTGCTCTAGTCCATCTCAGGTGCATATCTCTCTTACCATAGTTTTTAACCCCTCAGCCTGAAGAGCTGGTGTGATGTGAGCTGATGTGAGCACAATAACTCAAGAACAAGGCAATGTAGGATTTTCAAATTGATACAAAGGTTGAAGATACTAAAAATCTCAGATAAGTTTGAATCTTGGCAACCTTGACTGCAGGCTCAAGGTCGAGGTCTCTGAAAATTTTGTGAATGCAATAACTCTATAAAGATGTCACAAGAGATTTTCAAGTTTTAGCTACTTCAAATCTCAGATGAGTTTGAATTTTGTGACCTTGACCCTCAAGGTCAAGATTACTGAATGTCAATAGTTCCAGAAGGAGGTCACATATAATTTTTTCAACCATGCCATAGGAGTATTTATTCAGCAATGCTATAATATCGCATACTGATAGGTTAGCTGCATCTACTGGCAATCTGTGACACTTTGGAATTTGGCAATCATGATACAATTAATGCGTTGTTTATTTTGCAGATTTCTCAATGGCAAAGTATAATATGGAGCTATATCAGCACCACTAGTTCAGTCTTTTGACAAAATGACATTCAAAGCTTTTTCCCAATTTGTATTCAGTGAAATTTCATAATGATAATACTCCTGCTGTCAGTTGTAACTGTAACTGACCAGGGCAAAATTTGATAGCAAAATTGTTAAAAGGTGTTCCATGCAGCAATATTGCTGCAGTTTGTAGTCAAAGTGATGATGAGGTTCAAAGGACTAACTCAAATGTTGCATAAATTTAATTGTTTAATTTTTTAATTATTTGCTATCAATTTCAAATATGTAGAATTCACCCATGCATCCATTTTCTTCTGAGAAACCCAGACATCATTCTCCCTAGCCACCTCCTCCAGCATATCCCAGGGAACACCGAGCCATTCCCAGGCCAGCCGAGAGATATAATTTCTCCAGCATATCCTGGGTCTACGCTGGGGCCTCTTCCCAGTAGGCCATGCCTGGAACACCTCATCTTAGAGGTGGAGTGGAGAAGTGGAGAAGTAGTGCCTGTCTCTAAGCCCCTCTCAAATGACTGCACTCTTCACCCAGTCTTTAAGGGAGAGGCCAGCCACCCTTTGGAGAAAGCTCATTTCCGCGTTTTCATTCTTTCAGTTACTACCCAAAGCTCATGACCATAGGTGAGGGTAGGGACATCGATAGACTGATAAATTGACAACTTTGCTTTTATGCTCAGCTCGCTCTTCACCAAGATGAACCATTGCAGAGTCTCCATCACTGCAGCTGCGGCCCCAATTCATCTGTCGATCTCCCGCTCCTTTCTCCTCTGACTCATGAACAAGACCCTGAGATACTTAAACTCCTGCACTTGGGGCAGGAACTCGTTCCTGTGTTGGGTGGGCACTCCAACCTTTTCTGGCTTAGAACCATGGACTCAGACTTGGATGTCCTTCTCATAGTGTTTCACATTCAGCTGTGAACCCCTTTAGTGCGAGCTGGAGGCCATCACCTGATGAAGCCAACAGAACCACAACATCCGCAATAAGGTGGAACCCTTCCACCACTTGGCTACACCTAGAAATCAGTGACAAAGGGCAGCAACGCTGATTGGAAGTGAGTCTGACTTATTTTCTGTATAACAGCAGTTATACAGGGACTGAATGGCCCATAATAATAATGGGCCAGCCACCCTATTCTCCCGCAGCAGCCCCTACAGGATAGTCAAATGCTTTCTCCAGGTCCACAAAACACATGTAGACTGGATGGGCAAACTCCAGAGGCATGTCAACCAAGACAGCCCTATAACACCCAGAGCCTTCAGGAACTCAGGACAAATCTCATCTACCACAGGGGCCATGCCACCAAGGACTACCTCAGTGACCTCATCCCCAGTAATGGGCGAATCATCCCCCTCATCTCCAGATGCTGCTTCCACTACAGAAGGCATGTCAGTGGCATTAAGGAGGTCCCTGAAGTATTCCTTCCACCACCCGACTATATCCTCAGTTGAAGTCAGCAGCACCCCACCTGCACTTACCTCTGTGTGAAAAGAGCACCCTTCTCCTCTCCCGGGTTGCTGACAGTTTGCGAGAATTGCTCAGAGGCTGGCTGCCCGCCCGGCACCATCCACCTTGCAGTCGGAGCTCTGTGCGCCAGCCTCAATAATGGAGCATTGGAACATGGTCCATTCGGACTCAATGTCCTCACCCTCTCTCAGAATGTTGTCGAAGTTCGGCCAGAGGTGGGAGTTCAAGATCTAGTGGACTGGGGCCTCTGCCAGGCATTCCCAACATACCCTCACTATATGTTTAGGTGCTCCAGGTCTGTCCAGCATCCTCTGATCCAACTCACTTCCAGGTGGTGATCAGTTGACAGCTCAGGTCTTCTCTTCAATTACTGATTAAAAATAAATCAATCAATCATCAACCTGCAAATTATGGACATCTTTATGTTAGAACACAGTGTTCATTATGGACAAACTATGATTGCACAGAAGTCCAATAACAGAACACCCCTCAGGTTCAGATCAGGTTGGCCGTTTCTCCCAATCTCACTGTAGTTGCCCACTTAAGTGTTAAAGTCACCAAGTTAATTGTTTTTCAACCTGAAAACATTTTTTCACTGTTCTTTTGTGATGAAGAAGACCATGCTGCACATTTGAGGTAAAATGTGACTTAGCTAATATACTAATAATTTGTCTTTTCATTTTATGACCGCCCAGCAAAAATAACATCTGAAAGGTCTTTCACTTACAGTCAGGCCTTTTGGGATGGATTAAATGGGTCTAAGAATTTGCTGGTTATGCATGTAATAACTCATCTGATTAGTTACTCTAGTAACTCAGCTTTCAATGTTATTTCCATGGCATATAGCATATAAAAGCTAACATGTTATCGAGTTGAGTTAACTCTTTGCTAAAGATGTTGTTACTCCACTATAATTTCACATGGCTAATATTTGTTTGCTGTTTTAATAATGCTTAAAATCTCACTTAATGAAGTTGAAATGAATATTTATCATTCAGATTGTTACTTCACCAAAATTGGACAGCCTGTATTCACTCCTCTTGCAGCTGTTATGGCTATTAGGCATTAATTTGATTCCCACGACTGTTTAAGATCTTAAGCATGTTTGGCTGCCCTGCAGATGGTAGGCTGAATGTGCTTTCTGTCATTGCTGCATTTGTGTGTTCTGTTTTTGTACAAATACCTAGTGAGCGTTAGTTTACGTAAGTGGCCGGTAGGAGTTGCGGATCATGTCGTGTGTGTTTACCTAACAGTGTGCAGGATCAATGGGAAGCTTCTCATCAGTTTCTTTCATCGCTACTCTCAACAAATGCTTGTGCAGTGTGGTGTATGGCTTTGAAAGGCCACACAAATACAAGTTATTTGTCACTGGCCGACAGCATCCCCACTCAGTACCCAATTGCACCAGCAAGTACATACAATAACCCTCCATCCCACCCTTTACTGAGGCTTTACAAGACCAGTTTAGCAGTATGTGGATCAAAAAGTAAGGTGAATTAGTTTTATTCTGTCACTCTATTGTTCTTGCTTGCTTCCCTTTTCTTACTGTTTTTCTCAGTGTCAGCAGTGTCATCACAGGTTGCAGTAAACAATAAAAGCTCGATGGCACTTAGAGGACTTCACTTAATCAGGAACAAGGAGCACTGGATATATGATTCCATTTTCATCTCAAATCAGAGGTCAGTCTGTGTGTTCTGACTGGATTTAAACCAGGCATGGATAGACCTGATAATAAGCTATACTGTATATCTGATTCATACTGACAGCTCACACACAGGCTTTTACAAGGTTCTGTCCCTTTCAAATAATTCTTAGCACCTGGTTTTGCAATTAAAAGGGATAAATTTTAACCAGAGGGCAGTCATGTCATTGAGTCAGTTCAGTTGCCATAGTGAGGTCACTCACTTATTGCATCGTTGTGGGAGGAAGCAGTTTGGCCCTTCAAGCAAAAACAAGAAAAAAATGGTCAAATTGCACTGGTTGATAGCTTACAGCCATTAATTTTAACCATTAAACAGCTCTCAACAAAAGAACCCCACGGTGCATCTGAAGGGCACTCATATGGCAAATATAGTTTTTCAAGAAGCAGGCCAAGGGGCGTTTAGTCTCCATCAGACGAAACTGATGATTTTCATCAGGTAGGCATTTTAAAAAGACAATTACCTCTGACATTTTTACTTTTAAAGAATTGACAGTAAACTCTCCAGAGTGTAAAAGAGTTAAATGCACAGGAAGAGTTGGATCTACTATCTTGCTGAATGACCATTTAAAGGATGCATTTACCTCAGTTTAATGCCCTTGAAACAACAAAGACTGCAATCTAAATTTATTAAATAATTTGTTAGGAAAATAAATACATATTCAAGGTATTACTAATACATATAAATTATCCAGTGTCCAGTAGAGTGTATACATTTTCAAATCTGCAAATCATTTATATTATTGCATTTTAACATATGGCCCATTTTATGCTAGTCACACTAAGGAAAACATTGAATGCAGTCTACAGCACAACCAATAAATTATTGTGACCATGTACAATGGGGGCCACACAGTGATGCGGTGATTAGCACTGTCACCTCACATCAAGAAGGTCCTGGGTTTGAATCCAGCCTGGTGAATTTTTTTTTGTGGAGTTTGCATGTTTTCGTGTCTGCGTGGCTTCCTCCCACATGAAGAAAATGGATGGATGCATAATAAACTTGGGAACAAGACAGCAAAAGTAACAAGGTTGATTCGAAGATGGGGACCAGGTCTGCGACCACTTGCAGTCAATCGCTGTCTTCAAAGCAATTAAATTGGCAATTAGACAAAATCAGTTGACTATCAGTTTGCAATCGAATGGGGTTAAGTTGGCAGTTACATTCAGTCACTTTGTGATAAAGCATCAAAAGTCGTAAATCTTGCCATCTACTGCACATAGACAGAAATTCACATTAAACAGAAATTCATATTTGATCTTTAGGTTTCATCATATTGCCACAAAATCTAATTTTGTCCTTGAAAACACATTTCTCAACTGGCCTAACTTGGGCAACTGAGAAGAAATAGAGCAAGTTCACCATTTTCTCTTAGTAATGGATCAAAATCAAAGTATTGCAACATCAAAAAAAAAAATTCACTTTTCTGGTTTTCCTGGCCTCTCCTTGCATCCTTGTAAACATACACCATCTAGTACATTTCTATTGTAGGCAATTCAGAGCTTATGCATTAGATGCATTAGAAAGCTAAGGGAACTCCAGCTGGTCTTGTTTGTTCCTCACCCAAATGAAGAGGGTCAACGTCTTTTATTTTTGCTTTGAGTGTAACTTTTCTAATTTTATTTGACCCTGAGGATGCAGTTGTGATGACAGCAACTCAGATGTAGTTATTGTTTTGCAGCCATTCCTTAAAGAACCAGGTTTGTTGTTTAACACCCACACAATGCCCCTCTATTATTAATGAAGAGGATATGGATTAGTCTACTGTACTGTAGTCAGTTGTATTTCAGTATGCTTTCTCTTTGCCCTTTCCAAAAATAAGATAAAGCAGCTTGAGATGGTTCATTGACATGACTGTACAATTTCTAGTATTCTTTTCTGGTACTCACTTTATCAAGGATATTCCTTCTTGGTATCTGAATCACACACATACAAGCAGGGAATGACTCATGTTCTGTAACCGACATCTGACCAAACACTGCTTTAGTACAGTGTTTAAAGTTGAGAAATATCACATGCTCAGTGCTTCATGTTCACCTCCTCATAATTATCAACCTCTCAACTCAAGTTTTCTTTCTATCTCTGCCCATGCTGTCGCTTACTACCACTTTACTTCACACTTCTTTTTTTAAATTCCCCTTTTCCTGAGCCTCATTGCTAGATGTCAGCAATTACTGTGTCAGCAGCTTCCTCACTTAGTCCCCCACAGATGGCACTCAGACTTTTCACTGTAGCTTTTACACTGAGGTGCCATAAATAAAAAAATAATAAAAATAAAAAAAACCTGACAAATATTGTGTAGGTCCCCTTTCTTCCTGCAGCTTTGACACATTGGGGAATAGACACAGGGGAGCTTTGGGACTGTCTTACACTGAAAGATTGGCAGTGGTTCTTTTGGGCCCTCTGGATAGTGGAGTGGGGTGTCTGTGAATCAGGCCTGTTCCTGTGCATCCTGTGGATGGACTTTCAGATCTGTTAGACTTGAGTTGTTTCTGAGCATTTTCAGTGGGCTGAGCGAGTGAGCCTGATCGTGCGGACCCTCAGCATTGGAAACTAATTTTTGGGATGTGGAACGTCACCTTGCAGATGGGGAAAGAACCTGAGCTAGTGCAGGAGGTGAAGCACTCCCAGCTAGATATAGTTGGGCTTACCTCCACGCACAGCAAGGGTTTTGGAACCAAATTCCTGGAGAAGGACTGAACAGTTTCCTTTTCAGGAGTGGGGATACTCACAAGCTCCTGGGTGAGTGCCACCGTTATGGAGCGTAACCTGGAGAGCAAGAGGGAAAAGTAAAATAGTTCTCCTGGGAGACCTCAGCACAACAGTGGAGACACCTGGAGAAGGATGATTGGGTGGAACAACCTGCCTTATCTGAACGTATGTGCCATAATAAAAACCATGTTCTAGAATAAGGTGGCTCATAAGTCTACTTGGTACCAGAGCACCTTAAGCCACAGGTCAGTGATTGACTTTTTTGTTCTATCATCTGCTCTGAGGCCATATGTCCTGGACATTTAAGTGAAGAGACAAGCAGTACTAACCTAGTATTGAGTTGGATCACATAGCAGGAAAGGCTGCTGGACAAATTTAGATAATCCAAATGAGCAGAGAGGAGGAACTGGGAATGTCTGGCGGAAGCCTCTGTCAGTAGGGTCTTTAACTCTCAAATCTGGAGGGATTTCTCTCGCATCCTGAGTGAGTTTGGAGACATCAAGTCCAAATGGGCCATGTTCATGACCTCCATTGCTGAGGCAGCTGGCAGGAGCTGTGGTTATAACTTGAGGACCTGCTGGTAAGGGAGAAGGAGGAAGGTTTCTAGGCTTGGTTGTCCAGGGGTCTCATAAAGCAGCAGACAGGTATCAGAGTGCCAACAGGGCCATGCTTCAGCAGTTGCAGAAGCAAAAACTCAAGTGTGGGAGGGGTTTGTGGAGGTTGTGGAGGAGGACTTTTAGCAGGCTGTGAAGTTCTGGCAAGCCATCTGGTGACTCAGGAAGGGAAAGCAGGGCTTGGCTCAGTCCATGTTTGGTTGGGGATTAGAACTGCTGACCTGGACTGGGGATATTGTTGGGCGGTGGAAAAAGCACTTTGAGGAACTTAACGGATGGATGGATGCATGGATGGATGCATGGATGGATGCATGGATGGATGGATGGATGTCTTTAATATCACCCTGAATTAGGTCTGGTGATTATCACTTCTGTCTTTTAACTTGTCACTGCTGTGTAAAGCTTCTATTTTCTTCCTTGTAATGAAAATGAAAGGCAATGAAACATTACCTTTTTATATTTTCATATATTTCCACTAAAGTGGCTCATCTTCAGTCTACATTAGGAAACATGACATGAAAAAAGCCTGCTCTCAAAAGGTCATCATTTATATTCATTATACAATGGCCTGGATGAATAAGTAATCCCGATTTGCTCAAGGGTTGTTGATTAATTTCACCTAACAGCACTCGTACATACTATACTAAGTCCTTGTCCTTTTATTCTTTATTACCTAAATTCATGCACCTTGTTCAGGTATGGCTGCTGCTTCAGCTTCTGCTTGGTTCAGACTAATGTAGACAGTACTGAACATGCATATGACAACTGAGTTTTTTCTTCGGACTGAAAACAGTCTCTGGGAGTCACATCTGAACATGATCTTGTATATGAGGTACTACCCTTCACTAAAAAACAAACAAACAAAAAAAACAAGTATACAGATAACCTGGGAGGCACCACTATAACTTATTTAACTAAGGATTAGCTTGTTCAAAAATAACACTCATAAATATGTGAGAAAAGGTCACAAAAGCACATTTTTATGACTCACTCCGAGTTTAAAATGATTTGTAGTTTTTGCTCATCATATTTAACTGTTGTAATAGTGCCCAGTTTCTGTTCTGGCAGTGTATTTTTAAATTACTATGATTGATTTGAACTTTTAAGAGAACAAAATGAACAGAAGTAGAAAAATAGCAAGCCATGGCTTTGTCCATGCTATTAACACCCCTGGATGTCTAGACTAAAGGAAACTAAGTAAGCCATACGTGCAGTTGTTGTGTTCAACAGCCCAGCACATAATTTATAAGCATCCTCTCTCTTTGCTCCTCAAAGTCACTACACCTTTCTTGCTTTCCATAGGTCTTTTACACACACACACACACACACACACACACACACACACACACACACACACACACACACACACACACACACACACACAAAATAGGACACTGATGCCATTTAGATTAGTATCCCATGTGACCAATGCTGACATGAATTTGCTGGGTGACAAGGGACCCAATTACAGCAGAGGGCTGATCGTCCACGGACCGACCGTTTCAAATTGTCTCCCAGGCGTCAAGCCGGGAACAGGAAAGTGTGTATTATTGAGTGTGTGTGTGTGCACGCGTGTGTGCACTGTATATGACTGTAACTGTGTCACTATGTGTTCACATCTTGGAGGGAGAGGCTAGGATAAACAACAGGGTCAAATACGTCACTGTTGCAAAAAGTAATGCAGAGTGACTGCTGTCAGTCTTGAGATGACAAATACAAGTTATGAGCTGAGACGCACACACGTGCACACCCACACCTTGCATTGCTATCCCTGTGGGGTTACTCGTTGACATTGTGCATTCCTTGAGCCCCTTACCTTACGTTAACCATCACGATTCAATACCTAGCCCTAAGCACAACCTAAACCTAATTCTAATCCTCTTCTTAAAAAGCAGTCCGGATCCCCATTGTGACACAAGTCACCATGGGTTAGTGTGCAGTCAGGTTAAAGGCCCTACCATACACACACACACACACACACACACACCCAAACCGACTTTAGGTGGTAGTGTGGTGCCAGCATGCTCCTTCAGCCATGATTAGTGTCTTGCTAACTTTTTAAAAAATTTTAAAAAAAGAGTGTTCATCAAAAGTTTATCATCACTTTTACAAAAAAAAAGAGGCACATTGTTGTGTTGGTTGGCATATTTATAACAGCTGAACTCCGCAGACTTAAAATGCACTCTCTTGGTTCAAATTTGAAATGTTAATCTTTTCTGCTAAAAAGCACTACCTCAATATAATGAGCAATTTCCAAAGGTCACGACGATGCAGTGTGGAGTAATCATCGCGTCATACACAACATTACACTGCTGAGGTCTTTTGTATATATCATTTTGTTTAACACCTCTCTTGCTTTTCTCTGCTTGACAGCTATCTTAAGTAAACCTAGCTCAGTGGATTGATCAGCTGGCCTTTAATGGCCAAAAAAAAAATACTTCCTCTGGTGACATAATTGATTGTAATCAGTCTTCCTTGGCTGAAGCTGTCCGGCATGCTGCCGGTTTGGACTCGAGATTGCATTCTGATAGTTTAGGTGAGCTCATGTCATTCATGTATTCATGCACATGTCTTAGGGCTTTACACATTTGCAATTACTTGCCATTGTGTGCATTTTTGCAGTACTCTGTGCATGCTCGCTTTAGCAGCTGTGCCATCTTTGTTTTATCTCAGGCTGTTTTCAAACCTCGTTCACTTCAGCATGCACCCTTTCCTCTGCCCCACTTCTTGAAATGTCTCTGCGGCAACGTGAACCCCACACTCGGCAAGTACCGTTTGTTTTCCCTCCTCCCCGCCTTTGCTTTGGTGAATCGAACCTCCTTCTCACTGAAACGTCTGCCAGAATAAAAGTATCTCCCATCGACTGGGTAATGCTTTTGAAAGGCCTTGCGTGCGTATTAGAGGCAGGCTTGGGGAACACACTGGGATGTCATATGTGCCGTCTTGGCATGAGACAGAACGGCTGAGAGCCAGAAAATCTTCCCTCCTCCCCTTCCATTTACTGTTGCTCCACGCTGAACTGATTCACCTTAGCCGGGCTAGGTGTTTGTTTGTTCTAAATGAATATTTTACAAAAATGGTGCGGGTAATATACTTTTGGCTGGTTTTATTCTGCTCAGCGAGCTGCTGACAGTGATGGTGGTGGTTTCCCTCTTTATTATTCACCATGTAGTGTGTGGTGAATGTGTATGTGTCAGTGATACTGGCCCCAGGCTTTTGCCAGCCCATTACTCCCTCGCTGTTCTACGTGTGTGTGCGCGAGTGGGCTGTGTACACGGCCCTTACTGATTGTCTGCCCGTCGTAGGGGCCCTCATTACCGCCCCCACACTGTCACAAGCATCTGCTTCCCTCCCTCTTTCTTTTTCTCCGCCTGCCATGCACTGCAGTGGGCTCCTAGCATCCACTGCTCTGTCTCTCACATGGAGTGAGAAAAAGATTGGAAAACACATAAAGAGACAATATCAAACAAAGAGGGAGAACTCACATGGGGGAACATGGAAGGTAGGAACATATGAGTGTGTCCAAGCTGTAGGTGTCAGCAGGTTCTTGGCAGGGAACCGGACCTCTTATCATACTTGAAGTGCTAGTCTTTGGACAGACTTCAGTTTACCACCCTGAGTCGACCCTTGCCAAGCAGGTCCTTCACCACAGGCAACCCCTCAGAGATAGGAAGCTTTTACTGTGATGTATCTCACAGCCTAGCATGGAAGAAGGCGGCGGGGGCAGGTCAGGGCCTGAAGAGAAAGAAGGTCTGTGTGAGGCAGAAGAAAGGGAGACAGAGAGAGAAGGCATAATGAGTGTGTCAAAATTAGCCTGGCTCACCCGGAGAAAAACAGCAGTATGTGTTACTAATGATTTGTTCGAGTAAAGCCCAGTGAGAGGGAAAAAAACAGGAAAGGGCACAGGAGACGGAAAATGAAGAAAAGGATGGAAGGGAGGATTTTTTTCTCAGCACAAATTGGAAACATGGCTCTTTCTTTTGGTCTCTGTTATTAGGGATTACAGTGACAGGCAGACACTTGGAAGGCTCAGTTTTGTCAGCGCTGAAAGTCTTGACAGCTTACGGATTGGAGATGAAGATGAGTAATATTCCTTGTAGATGGAATATTGATTTAGACATTTTGAAAGTGATCAGCTGCATGTTGGCCTAAAATCACATCAAGTAATGTCCTTATAATCCCTGACCAAGATTCATGCATCATAAAAGTAACCTACCCCACTGTCAAACTTGTTGACATACACTTGTAATAATAAATCAAGTGTTTTCATTCACACATCCTGTCCCACAATGTACATATTTTAAAAGAATGATACTCACATAGTCCTTTCCCTTTTAACGGCTTAAGACCAGAGTGATGGAACGTCTTACTTTAAACATAAACCTACGACAAGATAATTATTTAACAACCTCAAGGGGGGAGTCATCCATTATCATATCTGCAGCTAGGCATCACTTTCTGCTGCCGTCGGTGTGGTGAGAGTCTGTTTAACTTGGTCCAATTCTCCAGAGATGCAAAATGAAAGTGATTAGTCTTCCCTGGAGACTTGGGGGTTTTTTTGTTTTGTTTTTTTTGCTTTTTCATTTGCAAAGATGTAAACCCTCTAGCTTTTTTGCATGCTTTTTTTTAATATCCACTTCTATCTATATCCTCTTGCACCATCTAAATATGAGAGGGAATAATTGATAAAGGGAGACGATATTGCTTTTTTCTAGCTGCATCACAGTTTATTATACTGTAGCAGTCACTATACAGTAGCCAATTATCGCATGCCACAGAATCCTGTGTTTCACATAACACATAGATTTGAACCTAAGATATGCACTTCTTTCCTTTATTCTGACGGCATTTAAATTTGTGAGCTTCAAGTTGGAATGCACACTTTTCTGTAAAAGCAAATTTACTGTGTGACCAAACTGATGTTGCTAGGTCAGATCCAGTAAGATTTACATATCCTTTTCACCACATCCCTAGTCTGAATGGATTCAGTCACATTAGTGGATAGGCTCACACAAAATATGAGTGCACTTGTCTCTAGTACATCACTGTTTTGACCGTATACTGCTATAACATGCTCCTTTATTTAAAGAAAGCAGTTCCAGATATTAAACAGGCTTTTTTTGTATGCATACAACATCCTGCATGCATCCTGACAACTTTCAGAATATAGCTCTCAAGTTAAAAGAACTCTTGTCTTGTGCATTATATGTCTAAGATTTCATGCACAGAGTACATATAACATATTGCAGTGTGACCCACAGGTTTAGATTCTACTCAGGGATGGGGTGGTGGATGTGCATACTCTTAGATGCGCACTGCTGGATGTGTGCATATGAGTAGGTGCACCGTTAAATGAATCAGTGAATTATTAAAGAATACTGTATTTATGTTTCCACCCATGCATCCATCCACTGTTCAGGGTCGCGGTTGGGATGGAGGTTATCCCAGCTGCCATAGGGCCAGAGGTGGGGCGCCACCAATCTCTCGTGGAGAGTACAAACCCAATTCTGAAACTGACGATTTGCAAATGTTCCACACTGCTTAGCATCCCCTCTTCTTATAACAGCAGTCCGTAAACGTTTGGGAACTGAGGAATGTTGTCCCATTCTTGTCTGATATCGGATTCTAGCCGCTCAACGATCCTGGGTCTTCTGTGTCATACTTTTGTTTGGTGAGATCTTGGAGCTGAGATCTTGGGATCACAGCTACTTCATCCGGCCAGTTCAACAGCTGTTGTAATAGCTGCAGTATGCAATTTAGCATTGTCTTGCGAGGCTTTCCCTGAAAAACGTGCCATCTGGATGGGAGCATGTGTTGTTCTAAAACCTGTATATCCCTTTCAGCATTGATGGATATGCACCTATGTACCCATATACCATCAGAGATGCAGGGTTTTGAAATGAGCACTGATAACAAGCTGGATGGTCTCTGTCCTCTTTAGTCCAGAGGATGTGGCGTCCATGTTTTTCAAAAGAATTTCCAATTTTGTTTTGTCTGACCACAGAACAGTTTTCCACTTTGCCTCAGTCTATTTTAAATGACCTTTGGTTCAGAGAAGATGGTAGCATTTCTAACCATGTTCACATATGGCTTCTTCTTTGCATGATAGAGATTTAACCTGCATTTGTGGATTGCACAGTGAACTCTGTTTGCAGACACTGATTTCTGGAAGTGTTCCTGAGCCCATACAGTGACTTACATGAGAGAATCTTGCCTGTTTTTAATGCAGTGCTGCTTGAGGGCCCAAAGATCATGGGCTTCTGATATTGATTTTTGGCCTTGTCCCTGCTTGGAGTTTCCTTCAGATTCTCCGACTCTTTTGTTATGTACTGTAGATAGCAAGATAACCAAAGTCTTCATAATTTCATGTTGAGGAACATTATTCTGAAATTGTTCCACAATTTGTAGACGCCGTTTTTTTTGCAGATGAACCCCTGCTGATCTTTACTTCTGAGAAACACTATGTGATGAACTTTTTATATGCCAATCATGTTACTGACCTGTTGCCAGTTAATCCGATTAGTTGCAGAATGTTCCTCCAGCTGTCATTTTAGTACCACTTATTTTTCCAGCTCTTTGCTCCTTTCATTCGAGCTCTTTGAATTTGATGTCAACAACACGTCTCGAAAATGAGCTATTTTTCATGAAATAGTAAAATGTCTCAGTTTAAATATTTGATATGTTTTCTATGTTCTATTGTGACTAAAATATGGGTTGCGAGATTTGCAAATCATTGCATTCTGTTTTTATTTACATTTTACACAGCGTCCCAACTTTATTGGGATTGGATTTGTACTTTGTGACAAATAAATGACTGAGCGGCTGCTTTTCTGGTTAGTTGCCCATTCTGTGTATAAACTCCACACTCCAGACTTGTGCTCTGCTGCCTGAGTTACCACAGCGCACACAAACCAGTTCACCTGCTGTAGGTGCTGCTTTGAGCGGCCTTCTAGGTTGCAGTGGATCTGCAGAGGGAGTCTGCGGTTGTCAGCTGCAGTCCAAGACAGTGGAGGTACAGGAAAAGAGCCTCTCAATGGTACCGCTGAATGATAATGAGGTCCCCTAAAATGACAACCTGGCCAGGAAAACTGTGAAAGGCCAGGGTTAGCTGGCAGAAACTGAAATTTCAAAATAAGAGCGTGGGGATTATTCTCTGAGTCAGCAAACATACTTGGGCAACTGTTAATATATCTGGGCAGCTTGCCCAAAAAAATCCTGTGTGTGGGAAACACTGTACTGTGCAAATACTGTGTTTCTGTCTGTTACTCTTTTTTTTTGCATATGTCTGGAAAAACTGTAATGTAAAGTTACCCAAGTTTGAATGACAGGATGCTGTGACTTTTACAAATTGATGGCTCCAGCAATGTTATGTATTCCATGTCTAATAAGGGCTTTAGTCATAAGTTCTGAACATATTTAATGAAACTAAATAGGGGCGTGTACATGCCCACAGCAAATGGCCAGTGTAAGTCTGCATGCATCCTTACTTTTAATTCTGTATTCCTGGCAGAAGATCAATGCTTTATCGCCTGTATATTATTAGCAGCCCGCTGTTAGTAATGTGATGCATGTCAGTGGTAATACTGCTTGTCAGAGTTGCATTGATTAGAACATCTTAGGCTCTGAGAAGGATGCAAGATGATGACATCCATTGCCTAAGATTACTCTCAACAAATAATAAGAAAAGAAAGAAATCAAAAAGTGGAGCTGGATCCGTAATGACAACAATGCGCAGCAGGTTAGAGGTCACAGCACAGTTAGGCATCACGGCTAATGTACGTAATCAAAGCTCCATGAGTAACCTTGAAATGCATCAAATGTTGAACATTAATGGTCTAATAAGTGACCTTAATTGTCGCTTGGATAGAGTTAGAGTTATATATGCAGTGCGAAGTGCAGGTGACTCTTCCTCCTAAATCATTTTTACAGTTAGTGCCTGATAGTTATCTGATCTTTATCCTTAAGTTTATGCCAGCCTGAGCACAATAAAACACTGCAGACAGATTTATGTGATGGAATAGATAATTACTATTCTTGTAAAGTGGCCGTGGATACCTTACAGCAATGTTTTATGCCAACGATGCAAGCTCAGATTTCACATCCACACTACTCGATCACATTTATACACAACGCTTCATTTAAAGTTCAAAGAGTGGCAAGAGAATTAAGTTTCTGCTAAATCTGGAAGATTGACATTGCAATTACACACCCCTGCACTTATGTAAAAATAACCTTCTCAGCTGAGGTATTTTG
The DNA here is from genome assembly GCA_024447675.2 of Pterophyllum scalare. Lineage (NCBI taxonomy): Eukaryota > Metazoa > Chordata > Actinopteri > Cichliformes > Cichlidae > Pterophyllum > Pterophyllum scalare. The sequence goes on along the minus strand of JAMQGT020006063.1, from coordinate 60,316 downwards.
GTGTTCTACCTTGTAAACTATTGGATTGCTTATCTCATTTTTGTCCCGATTTTCAGCAATTTAGCATGTCTCAGTAATAAGCGCCTGACTGAAAGTCCATAGATATATTTAGTTAAACTTTATAGATATCAGATTTCTAGTGCCAGATGCAATTCCAACTAGGGCAGCCAGTGTTAAAATTATATTCCTAGGCACTTTAAATGAACGCACCCAGTGAATAGCATAAAAAGTGATGATTTTGTATCTCCACTGGCACTGCTGCTGCCTAAGCTTCTCTAATCACACAGGACATCCCTGGATGTTGGATGATTCCAGCGATTCCTAATCTCTATCTTTGTGATTTTGTTTTTTGAGCAAAGCCACCTGGCTTCTGCTAGCACATGCGTGGAGCCTCCTTGAGAAGCAGCACAAAGATTCCTCGTCTTTGCAGCTGGCTGCAGTATCCTATTGCAGGAACTTTCTCCTCCTTTCCATTCTTTCTATTTTCATATTTAAAATTCACAGGGGGGCAGACACCAGAGACTGTACTGTATATATTTGTCCTCCCTCTGTCACCTTATGGTGTCACATGACATGGATTGCCATAAGCAGATAATTCTCACTTTGCATTGCCTGAAAGTGCACCCTAGTACATGTTCATAAATGCTTACAAGTTATGTGGTGCAGCCTTTGTTTGTGCTTTCACGTTTTACAGAAGGTGGTTTTCGAAAGTTTAAGTTTGAAATATGCAGTGTGATCATTGGTGGTAGGGGTTAAGAACATGGGGATGTGTATTCGAATTATATTTTTACAGCTGTGTGCTGTAAAAACTAATTGAAAAGACGGGGAGCGGGTGTTCTTTCACTCTGTTGGTGTCACAGTGTCACAGCGCTGACCTCCAGAGCTTACATCACGATGCTGACCTTCTGCTAACTGCCTCTTTGTGCATTTGGAGACATAATTCCTGGGCCCCTCAACAGAGTCAATATGCTCTTTTTCTGCTCCATTTCTGCTCCCTTCCTCTGTGAATCATCGCCGTCGTTATATAAATGACTTTAAAACACGTTGAGACACCATCAAGAGAAATTACGCTCGATTCCTGAGTCACGCCTCATTTAATGGGCTGGCTGATTTTGTTTGGGCTCAGCAGTGTTGCTATCCTTCGGATGTTCCGTATCCCCAGGGCACGTTATCCCAGCACGTGGCGGCTGTGTATGTGTGTGTATGTGTTTTTTGTTCACTTTTTACACTGTTTTTTTTCCCGAGAAACAGGACTGATGTGTGTCTGCATGAATCCAAGTGGGGTATGTAAATCTCTGTGTATGAGGATTAAATGGTTGAAGGGGCTGCTGTGAATTAAAGCAAAAAATTCAGCATCCAAAGGTTAAGTCTATCTGAATGGTTCGATTTATACTAGCAAATACTCCTGACCTCTTTACCCAGAAATACATACTGATGTGCCGCTTTGTTAGAGAGGATTTTAAAGAAGGGCAACTTCTTGCAGGGATTTCAAGGCTACATAAATGATTCCAGCTAAAAAGCTGGGGTGCAAAAGTTCAGTTTTTGGCCTGGATCTTCTGATTATAAGGGGTTTTTTTTTGTTTTTTTTTTAAATGTTGAGTAGAGTGTCATATCATAATTGAAATTTCTCACTTTCCTCCAGCCTCTACGGTTCCAAAACAATAGGACCACTCTTATTTGTTCTGCTTGAAAACATAGTAAAAGAATAATGAGAATAAAGTAGACTGTGTTGTGTGAACACCAGCATTTTATTTAATAATAATAGGAAATGCAGTAATATGTTGCACACCCCCCCCCCCCAAATATCATTTGTAGTAAATAAATTCACTGTGTAAATGTAATTTTACTTGAAACTTATGGGCCAATTTTTGGTGAAACATTTTTTTTTTGCTGTGTAATAACGCCTTTATAAAAAAAAAACCTGTATGCATGTAGTAATATTTAAGGCAAGACACTACAGACAGAAGCATTTTCTTTCACAGATTGTTTTGAGCTTTTTGTTTTTTTGTTTTTTTTTTCGACAACATGTTTTCCATGTTTAATGAATTTGTGTTATTTTTTTAAACAGTTGTTTGAAAGATGGGGACCAGGTCTGCATTCAGAGTCAATAGTGATGTAGTTGCTGCAGGACGATGATTTAACTGCAAAATGTCACAGGCGCTCAGCAGCCTTGCTTTAATAAAGGAATATAACCAGAATGCAACCAGTGGGCAACCAGTTGAGTCAAGTTCTTTATCCCCTCCCCTACCCACCCTAGTGCTCTCCAGGCTGTAAATGTGCTATTTGCTTTGCTGAGGTGTTTTTTTGGAACCTTGTATGGTGTTCATAATGAACACAGTAAGAGAAGATTTTTTTGAACCTACCTATCCCACTGTATCTCTCTATTTTTAAAGGTAGCACCGGTAAAACGGCCGCATGACTTCAGACACCTGTCTCCCCTGTTTGTTTCTGTGTTTGTATTTCTGGTTTGTTTGTTTGGATGGGTGTTCTGTTAACTGTAACTGTAATTTCCCCACTGTGGGATTAATAAAGTATCGTCATCATCAAAGAGACAGGTTGTGCTCCTCAGTGCAAACTGATTCAGATTAATTGCAATGTGTTCTCAATTTGTCTGTATTTATAAATTAGGCAGCAATTATTTGCCAACCTTCAGCAATCTGTCTGAGAGTGACTGCAGTCAGTCTGAGTCGGACCGCGAATTTCAACGTCATCACTGAGCAACCGCCAATTAATCGTAATCACAAAGAGGTTGCTCCCCTGTTTTTCTCTAGTGTGACTGAGCCATAACATAAAGTATCATTAATCTTAATCTAACAATTTAACAGCTGTTAAATACTTACCTGAAATGCTACCTCCTAATAAAACTGTACAGAATTTTATGACACGTCTTTAAAGGCATTTTTTTGCAAAAACCTTTATTTTTCATTTTATTATGGTTTGAAGGTTCTTACAATTTTATTTCTGGAACATTTTACTTTTGAAGAAATATTAAAAAATGTATGTATACGTCGCTAACATTCCAACAAAATGACACAGAAATGTTGAAAACTTGTATTGCAAAGAAAACATAACTCCTAATGTAAATAAGCAAAAGGGGAAGGTTCATGGGGATTCATCTATAGTGTCTCTGCATAAAACTGCTGCATATTTGTACTGAATAACTGCATGAATTTTATGATTGTTAAAAGGAGTTTCGTACCTCACCTCAGAGCCACCTCAGTGTATTCTCTCTTTGTGTAGCGAGTGACCGCTGAAAGCTAAAGTCAGGGTGACGTTCCAGAATATGAAGCATTATTATCTGCTAGATGCTGTTCCAAAAAGTCTGGAATTCTCATTTATAATCTTTACTCAGTAGCAATTCTGATCATGATTTGAATTTTAATACAGTTAATATTACTTAAATGCAAAAAAGACTCCTTTGCATAAATATATCCTCTCTGAGTCACTGGCATTTACAGTAAATGGTCAGAAGTTGAAGGTTAAAAAACTTTCTAAGTGAGTATTTTTTATTATTAATTCCTTATATATCTTACTTTCAAACACAGATGATAGCTCGCAGATGTCGAATAAGGTCCAGATTTTTTTTTTTTCCATTTACAGTTTGAACTTACTTTTGAGATTTCACTGTGGGTGCAGTCGAGAGCAACTCAGTGAACAGCAGCTTTGTTATTAACTTTAGCTACATCATGTTCCCCTCCTATCTTTTCAGCCTTCTACAGTGGGCCCAACTCACTGGGATCAGTCGTGATATCAGATGAAAGAAGAGACCCCCCCTCCCCTTTCCCCAACGCCCGCTGCTACTCTGGAAGCCTCTTATCATCGTGTAGTTTTCTGGTGTAACCATATCTGCTTCATTTGTGTGTACAGTACGTGTATACTTGCGGAAGTGTGTGTTCAGCATTCCAGCGATGTTACATGCTCATGTAACCCTCCAGCAGTGTAGATTGACAACTAAGATAGATACTTGCACTGCGATGCAAGAGTCGGGGCCATAAGGAGGGAAACAATATGTTTAATACATGGAGATCTGACAGATTCAGGCGCTGAGGCGCGTTATTTGCCATCTCCATTCCCCCGCATAATGATGCTAGCAGAATACTTTATGATCTCACACCATATAGTTTGCTTTACATAATTCAAATAGATTTCCCTGACATTAACAGAGTGTACCATCCTGTTAGTCACAATGCATTTGTTCCAGAATGGCTCACTGTGACACTTCAACACAATGCTCCCTGTTGTATTTGCTGTGATATTTTCAGAACAGTGTTTGACATGGTGCAAAAATATCCGTGCATTGTAATGTGTGCATTTAGAGGCACAACGTGCTTCACCGGTGTTGTAAACAACCTTCTACTTAATGTGGAATGTGGAATTTTATAAACTTCCATTTTAACCTTTGCATACCTAACTTCTTAAGAAAGTGCTAGTATGTGCCTCTTGGTATTTTGCATAATACGAGGAAAGTAGGAAAGTGGGTGAGTGCCTTATTCAGAGTAAATATTCTGCTCTGTAGTCACAGTACACCTGCTATGATCTTTTTCCCCAACCCAGAGTTGTACTGATTGGGCTTGAACGGGGTGTAATGAGACTGTGTGTGCCTACATGGTGCTAACAGAGCCTGTACGCTCCAAGGGGTCTGCAATCAGGAGGGCAAACCTGTAATTCTAACTTCTGACTTCTTTGGACTTTGGCGCATGCTGCCGATTCTGTGTACGTCTGTGTGACTGCACATAAGTCGTGGTTATTACAAGCTGCATCCCCGCCATTTACTGTTAGGGTAGAGGGGGCGTCTACCATCTCATTTTGGTCAGCACCCCAATCAGAGCCTCTCAAGCCATCTCCTGCAGGGTTACCTGCCAGGAAGGCACTGTGTATGTATGTTACTGTATGTGTGTCTGACCTCTAGCTCAACCTCCCTCGGTATCAGATAAACACCTCCGGGAACCACGATGCCAATCTGGACGACTATTCATCAATTCCATATCGTGGCCTTGATGAGAAAGGGTTTAATAATACATGTTCAAGGAGATAAAATCGAGGGAGCGAAAATTAATATTCTCTGGGCTTGTCAGGCTCATTTAAGCAAGCCCTGTGTTTTGTTGTGTGGCCTCTGACACAGATGATTGCGTGGGCAGCTATGCAGTTTTTCCTCATAATTACTTTTCACCATGCTGCTCTTGTCCATTGTCAGCCTCAATAAGGCAGAGGTCTGTGAAAGAGAGAAAGAGAACGCGAGACAGAGAGGCTGGGCTCTTTATATTTTCAACCAGAGTTCCTCAATGTTCAAGCACACTCCCCTTCCTTAAAGACATTTCACTTTTTTGCTTTTTGCTCTCTCTTATCTACAAAGCTGCATTGGGGTCCACTGATAATGACTATTACTGAGGCTTCATCTGCTGAAAACGTGCTAATTGAACCAGGTCAAATTTATTGAACCAATTAAGCAAGCACAGTCAAAATGTCAAGACTTCCTGCAGTCTTAAGAAGTAGAATTTTTACTTTTTTCCCTCTTTAGCACATTTCTGGAAGAAAGGAACAATTTGAATCATTTGCACAGTGGCTCATGCTGTTTTCTGCAGTCACCAAAGTTCCGATATACCAAGCTAATCATAAGTGAAAGTGGGAAACACATCCAAAAACATCCATCACTGCATAAATATGTAACACCTTAAGGGATTAATGAGTGCGCACACACACACACCAAATATATATATTTGTGTGTATTGTGTCTAGGATTCAGCAGTCAAGCGAATAAATAAATATCAGAACGATAATTTACTTACTCCCATGACAAATGACCTCTATGCCATACTTATCAATTTTACTTCATCTCAGTCCTTCTCCGCTGTGGCCTAACAGCAGACTAAAAGTAAAAAAAATAAATAAACAAGTTGGCTAAGAAGCATATCTGTGCACAAGGCAGAGTCATTTTAATTGAGTGTGCTGAGCGATGAGCTTGCTTGGAGGTGCTTTAATTTGCAAGGATGGCTAAACAGATGTAGCATCATAAAGTAATGTAATGGATTTCCCCTCTACCCCTTGGCGTGAAGGCATGCGAATAAGCCTGCCTAAGTGATGGCAAACTGGGAGAATGAATTGAAAAGAGGATTTTTACACTAAAAATACTTAAGCAGGATGACTTCTCTTGATGACTGGCATCATTCTTTGTGGTTTGCAGATATCATATGTGTATGTAGGTGTTTTTTTTTTTCCTCTGTGTAAATGTGCTGCATGTATGAATGGTGCAATCTCTGCATCATGCAGAGAAGAGTGTGCTCCTTTGAAGTGTGCTTGCATGCATGTTTTTTCAATGAGAGTGTGAGGACTGTACAGTGCCAGTGCATCTACTGTATAGTATGTGCCTGTATGTATGTATGTATGTGTGTGTGTGTGTGTGTGTGTGTGTGTGTGTGTGTGAGCTAGGCAGTGGGCTAGATAAATCCAAGGTTAACTGTTGTCAAACCAGCCTTCGGGCCATGGCAGTGTAGTAGACGCAAAAGCCATGAAGTGCTCCCAAAAGAGAAACTGCTCAGCGCAGCTCCAGCTGTCGAGCTGCAGCGACACACGCCCACCCCACATTCCCGGCTACACAGACATATGTCACACTCCTGGTTCGAGCCACATTGGGGAACTGTGGCACGGAGGCAGTGGCATGCTTTCTCTTGGCCAAAAAGCACTCAGCCGGCCGAGTGCAAGAGGCCATGTTTCACAGCAGTGCAGTTACAGGATTTTCACAGCATGCAAAAAGAGATTCACACTCGGGGTAAGGTCGAACGTGATCCCCCTCTGTCAGCGAACGAGAGCTGGCAAGGTGAATGTCGCGTGTCTCTGCGCTGGCTTGCAAATGACAGATGGAACCCAGGTGCCATTAGGCAGACAAACGACGGCTTCATTAGGACGTGCCACTGGCAAGTGATGAATGCTGCCCTCTCTGAGCCATATTTGGAACGAGATAAAAACTGGGAAAAGAGGTGCGAGATGCTATGTAGGTTGTTCAGAATGCAGCTTTGTTTTTCATTTCAAGTCTGTGCTTTTAAGCCATATTGAAATGAAAAAAAAGTGCATCAAATGTGCTAAATAACATCAAATAGCTGAGATGAAATCAAAGACATTTGTTGTCTATTTTAAGGTTTTTTTTTAATGCAATTACTAAAATGGCTTAGTAGCCAAAAGCAAAGCATTACTGGGGAGGCTCGATGCTTTTTAGGGTTTTATTTATGCAAATTCCAATTCGTTGCATCAGTCCAAAATGTCACTCACATACTTTATTGAATATTCTGAGGAAATATAAACATATGGCAGAGAACTGTTGTTTTAAAAGTGAGCTACTCTTCACTCACTTTCCCAAATCATTCACATCAATAGCTCTACATCATCAGCGCATCTCACAGTGCCTCTTGCTTACTCATAGAGGTAAGACAGAAAACAGAGGGGGTGTTGGGGTTGAAGTGACAGTGGTGGAGAGGGCAGAGAAAAGTTAAAGGGGAAAGGAGGACAGGAAAAGAGCTTGAGAGATCACGAGAGACAGAATCAGAGGGAGAGGCTCCGAGAGCGAGGGGGGGAGGGAGCTGTGCCACAGGCCGCGACGGCTCTCCCGCCCAACTCACATCCATGTGTCACCTCACCGTGTTGCAAATTAGGCTACGGATGCTCCATGGAGATGTCAGAACATATATCTTGACGGTTGGCTTGAATTTGCATAGGTGCACGGTGGTCATTTTTTATTCAACAAGATGATTTGCTGCTACAGCTAGGAATCTGGGCATTTCAATAAATAAAGAATTTCATTTCAAATTATTTATATTTAGAAAATGTATCAAGGGTATTTTAATGACTGGAAATACATATAGAAGCACGGAGCCATGTTCATAGCAGCCTTAAAGGAACCCAGTCTGTGGTAAGGTGAACACATAGCTGGAGCCCATAGACAGTATAAAAGATGGATGTAGCTACCGTGATGTCTTCCATTGGTTTCTGAAGTGTTTTAAAACCTTGAGATATGCGTTTCCACCATCGCCATCTTGGTTTCAAAAAACTGGATGTGAGGGAGGGGCAAATATGAAACTGCTCACTCTTTGGCTAATGACTTGTCAACTACAATTTCTTAGCCAATTTAAAATATGGTATGATCACAATTTCCATAATAAACTTAATTTTTTGTTCAATTTGACCCACAGAAGTGACTGAGCTCATAAACTCAGCAGGTGAGTGTTTGCAGAAGTCAAGCCAGAAAGCCATTTTCCCATAGACTTCAATAGAAGCAGAAGTCTTCTTGCAACCACAGTCATCTGGTGGCCTTCAGATAGAACGCAGGTTTTTAGGCACTAATGCACTGGCTTCATTTTTCTGGCCTCAATGCTATGTCCACACTGTCTGTGGTGGAGCCAGCAGCTAGTTAGCTGATGAAATGACAAAAAAGCAACAATTGTAGCTTTCATTGTATACGGTATTTAGACAGCAGGCTATTAAGTTAAGCTTGACATACGAACTTTTTTCTTAAATCACTGGGTCATTCTACAAAAACGTTACATTTTCCCACAGACATATAATTCCCATACGGAATAAGCTGTATGTGATGCATCATAACAAGCCTGTAATTTTATATTTGGAGCTTTCTTTGCGAAACAAAAAAAAACAAAAAAATCTGCCATTAGTGATAAACATATTACTCAATCACAGATTCCTGCTATTTCACTAATAAATAGTCATTTCAGTCACAAATCTCCCCTGGAAACCTTGCTGTAATTTGACTTCATTAAATTTGTAATGTTGAGGGAGAACTCATGAAAGGGAACCAGAGAGCCGAGCCTGCCTTGTGATTTCACCCCCCTGCTGTTCAAGAGAAAAATGCTCTTTGATGTGCTTGAAAGAAGCAGGATTCCTTATTTTCTTTATAAATTCTTTCATTCGCTATCTACCTCACTTTAACAATTTAAAACTAGAGTCACCGCAAGCTGCACTCAGGGATGACGAGCACATGATTCACTATTTATAATTGTTTGTGTGTACCCCCCGCCCCCACCCCTGCCTCTCTCAGTTTCTTTCCCAGCCCTCCTCTGTAACACAGCTCCATGTTTGGAGGCAGGTGTGCGGGTTATGGTGAGCGTTCTGCATTGTGGGCTCTGATGGGACTGGCGATGCATTATATTGTGAGCCAGATATGGCTACAGTCAGACGAGCAAATGGATGCTGCCCGTGAACCCTGCCTGGGGATAAAGAAAAAGACAAACTAGCAGAGCGAGGAAGCAGCCCAAAAGATATGATTGTGCCTGACACTTAACCCCTGAAACCATTTAACTGCCTCCCAAATTTAAGTAAAAGCACAGACTTCAATAATCACCATATCCTGATCAGTCAAGAAGAAATCTGGCTAAATTAAAATAAAGAAAAAGAAAAGACTAGTCAGCTGAAAGCCAGTTGCAAAACCACAGCACAAGAACTTATTCTGATGCTTTAACCATAGAACACTGATGTCGAGGTCATTTCGCCCACAGTGAAAGTGATACAAGTGATCGTGTTACAAAATTCACATTAGTGTTCTGGGGTTAGAGACACATTTGCTCATATGCGAACTTCTGTGCTGCATTTTAGCCAGACATTTAATATGCTGTTTTGACTGAAGCAGCCTCTTTGGACTCAGGCAGCAGAGTTTAATGGGGGTGCTCATGAGAATGGCATTTGTTTCCATTACAAAGAGCCATTAGGGCAGTCTGACATGTTGTTTGGACGGCAGGTCTGCCTCATTGGCACAAAACAATTTGATTTGGATGGACAAAAGCCAGCCAGTGTGGTGACAGGGCAGGACTTTTTTTTGTCAAATGTAACACCTCATGCATATTTAGGTCGCACACGTGCGTGTCCGCGCGCACAAAATAAATGTGCTGTCGGGTGAGCACACACATTTTCTCAGTTTGAGGTTAGATAATAAGAAGTGCTGTGCAAGTGAGAGATTTGCAGTGGTAGCCATATGATTGTTATATAATGCTGGTCAAAGAGGTGAGTTCTACAATTTTTAAGCCAGATATGCTTCTTTTTGGCCAATTATAAAAAAGTATAAATGGACGGGTGAATGGCAGCGAGATGAGCAAGCAAGATTTTGAAAATGATTAGCATCTGATGTCAGTAAAAAAAAAAAAAAAAAGATTCTAAATATATATTACCACATCTAATCAGTGCAAATTTAATACATTTTCAGTGTATTAGAGCATAGTGTGTGCGTATGTGCAACAGTGCCGTAGCAGCAGTTCTTTCGCTGCCATATGAAATAAGATTTTCCCCCAAGCAGCAATGAAACATGAAAATGCAGCTCAGACAAACAGCAAAGGAAAAATGTTCAAAGATTCAATGCGGTGATCTGTGTGACTTACATCTGTCCCACTTTTCAGTGCAGTTCAACAGGACGTAACTTCACAGCCAGTCACCAACTATTTTCAGCTCATTTCTAAATTGTTTCCAGTTCTATAGAGATCACAGCCTTAGCAAAACCTGCTTTGGTCCACTTTGTTCTGTCTGTGACAATCACAAGTCTTTCAGCCACCACATCATTGCCACTGAGATTACAAAGCCAAAGGTTGGCTTGTATGTGTGTGCGCGCGCATGTGGCTCTCCAAAGGAAGCATCCATGCAATGTCTGGCCTGGCCAGGTGTTGTGGGGTGACGGTGGAGCCTGTTTCCAGCTGGCTGCTCTTGTTAGAAGTCTGCCGGGCACACAAATCGCAGCGATTGATTTTGCTCACCCACAGTAAAAAAGGAGGGCTGTGATTACAATGCATGCTTCAGCCAAACTTGAACAACTTTCAAAGTCCCCTCTCCTCCATTCTGCCATCTCCCCCTGCCCTCTTTTAATTTTTGGAAGATAAACTATTCCTTTCTTGTTACAAGAGAAACCTCTGAAAGGATGAATTATATTGTGGGTTTGAGCTGTCCAACTATTTACTCTGAATTTGTTGCTGTTAACATTATTTGACTGTATAATGTATTGGTAGGATTCAGGGTCACAGGAGCCTCTATGGATCAGGTGTGTGCAGTCCCATGGCTGCACCGCCGGAGGTGCGTATTGCATCTCTGCAGCATCAAACCAGCATGTTTTTCAGTCGCAGGAGAAACCAGAGCCACTAGAGAAATCCAGTGCAAACTCTACACAGAAGGGCCCCACCTGGGTTTGACCCCAGGCCCCACTTGCTGTGAGGCAACAGTGCAAAACTGCAGCTGCAAGCTCATGTGTTTCACTGAAAAATGAAAGGGTGCATCGGCTGGTGTTGAGCTCCAGAAATCCAATATCATGTCTGAGGTGCTGCTAAAGTACGTCTCACCCTGGCTGAGCGAGTGAGCCCAATCTGCTTTAAAATGCCGCAGGGGCCCAGAGTTTGAGTGTCCACCCCAGACCAGCTGCTGGGTGCCACTGTCCCCGTTCTGCGCTGTTCTACTCTCGGTTTGTCCTATCGACTAAAGTCCCAAAATGCTAAAAAAAAATCAATGATACTGTGAAAAGAGAATATTGTGTTGTCTACTCACAAAACAGCCTTCTATTGTTACCCACTATTCTCTATTCTGGAGCTTCTTCGGGATTGTCAGTATCCTCCAAAGCAATCGAATTTGGCATGCTACTCAGAAGGCTGCTCGAAACTGCTCTCTAATACGGCTCAGTGAGCAGAATGCCTGTATACTCAATGTAACTGAAGGTCTGTCCAGTTAATGGCATCCACACCAAGATAAGAGCTTGCAAGTCGTGGTTGGAGGAGATGCAGTCAGAGGCAGGATTCCCTGGAGAGTGAACACAACTCTCTTATCTTAGCTATTGGAAAAGAAAAGTCAAGCAATGTGTGTTTTTTTTCTTTGTTTCTTCTTTTCTTCCAGGGAAATGTCTTTGACAAGATGATAAAACATGGGGGCCTAGAGGGCTTTCTTTAAAAAACACAAACAATGGCATGACATATTTGACCAATTTTTGCTGGTGAAAGTGTATGAATTATGCCCGGCAAAAAATTTCTGATGAGATCAAAGCAAAATGTGGGTGTTTTTTTTTCTCTATTGTTGTTTGTTTTTGGAAGTTCTCCATTTTTTTTTCTTTTTTTTTTTTTCTTTTGGACACTCCAGCCCAGCCCGTCCCCACGTTTTATATTCTGTTTCCTCTGCAACATCCATCGTTGCTTTCTAGGCCAGGTGAAAAGGTTTCACCTGAAGGGCCACTACTCATTGACGGCAAACCTTTACAGCTGTGTGGCGCTGCACACAAGGGCTCATCCTCTACATCCTCCTGGCAGCTTGGACAGCTTGATTACTTCCTAGAGCCCTGGTGAATGGTGTCTAGCAAATGCATCTTAAGAAGCTACTTGTTATGACTAGTGTTTGGTATATGTGTATGATTTCCATATTAATAGGAAAAATTGAAAAAATGGTCTCCTGAGACTGAGGTGTTTTTTTTTTCTTTTCTTTTTTTTTTTTGCTTATTTATGGTCACATTGCAGCTTTCTCATGTGTGCTAATGGTGGCACTGTAAAAGGCAGCTCCTTCTCACCCTCAAACAACATGTATCTCTGCAGCCTACTGCCAGAGCCCTGTTATTTAGTCTTCAAAGCAGCACCGCGTTGGTGTAGAAATAACTGTTATCAATATGCCAGGGACATCTGTTTCTACAATTTTTTTTTTTTTTATATGCGTACATCATGATTTTTTCTTCTTCACTTGTGTTCCTGTTCTGCAGCAATGTAGCCACAGTGTAAGAACTCGTAATTAATCCAGCACATATAATTGCATTTCAGTGCATCTGGGTGTTGTCATGTCAATGCCGTTCCCTGCATCCAGATGTGTCTGTTCCATCACAGGCTAATTAGCCTCCGGTGAAACCCTTCCTGAGTGCAACCTGAAGATGCGAACAAATCAATTTGAATTGCTAAATGGTTGTTTGGATAACAAAGAAGCAGTTTTTTCCTCTCTCTCTTTGGGCAAGCATCATTTGTGATGTAAAACTATTGTTTTGGTTTGCTCCCATTTGGACCTCCTCTTCCGAGCCCTTCGATTTCCACCTGCATTCTAAACCCTGAAACTGTGAACCGTGACCAACATGGAGCCCTTGCCTCTTAACACTCCATATCACTGTAAGGTGAAAGAGGGGGCCAAGGAGGCTAAACAGAGAACCGATGGCAGAAATAGAGTGGAGGAGGGAAACAAGAGTGAGAAGATGTAGAGGTTTGAGGTTCACTCGGGGTGCACATTATCAGCCAAGCACAGCTTCACTCCCACCAGATTGGCCTCGTGTGTTTACGTGCAGAAAAAGTGCCTATCTCGGGGCTACAGCTCGAGGCTTCAGGAGGGCTGCGCCTCGCCCTGCCCCTGCCTGCACGCTCACTCAGGCACGGAGTTGAAGAGCTCACCCAGCGGGCTGAGAGTGTGTTCTCCTGATCCAGTAATATGGAGAGTCAACCCCAGGCAGGCCTCAGAGAACTCAGCAGCAAACAGTGCTGAGCCTAGCTCCCCCGTGTGACATCCCCCTGTCGCCTCCTCCGCTCCCTGCCACACACAAATACACTGCTCTGTCCTCAAGATATTTTGCACTCTGTTTATTTCCTTTACTCCGTGCTTGCGAGGTGAAAAAAGTTGGGCTATGAAATCGGTGGAGGGAAGCAAGGTGAAAGTTGGGATGGGTGTTAATTATTTATATTTCTGCAGTCTAGAAAAGTGAAAAGTTATGTTTGCTAATGTCCTTTATCCATCAGTTATGCCCCTGTCAGTTGAGTGTCAGCTCAAGTGTATATAGTATGTCTCTGCAACATTAAACTTAATTATATATATATATATATATATATATATATATATATATATATATATATATATAGTATAATATACTAAAAGCTTCTATTTCTTTCAAATGTTTTTGTATATTATTATTATTATACCCAGTAAAAGAGGAGAGAGGTCCTGCTGAAATGGAGGGAAAATGAGCTCTGATTCTTGGTTGCCTGAGCAGTGCTTTAGCATTATTGTCCCCAAGTACCAGGAGCCTGTTGTGAATTCAGAAGGAACAGCCAGGAGGGACACAGAGATCTGATTGCATGGGAAACTGTAGGATGGGGAAACTCAGACAGTGGCAGGCCGAGGGCGTGAGTCAGCGCAACCCTCTTCAAATGATAGCATTAATAACTGTTAATGGGAGACAGGAGAAACCAGACAGAGAAGGAGGAGGGATGAGTGGCAGCTAACTTGCTAGCAGAATGACGTCTTCGGTGGTGTAAACTTTCGGGAGTGTTGAGTTCCTCTTCCCAGTGTGTGTGTTTTTTCCTGCTCTCTGTAGTCATGTGTCGATGGCAGGGATTTTTGATGTGTGGTTCTCACTAATGCTGCTTCTGCAGTCTAATGCTGATTGCACTTCTTTGCTCAGTCCTTTCATTTGTACCAGAGGAGCGGGCCTCATCAATGATTGAGCACAGCTCGCACAGAAAGACGAGCAGTGAGCTGACAGGAAGGTTGGTTTTATTTTCAGTGTGTGTGTGTGTGTGTGTGAGTGTGTGGAACAGAGGCCATTTTCCGGCTGAAGAGACACTGGTTTACGTTTTGACCTGAGAGACTGGGCAGAAAAGCTGGCTAAAGAATGATGGTGGGGGTAAGCAGAAATTGAGGTGTGTCTGCGTTCTCAGCTGAGCCCCGCTGTTATCTGGCAGAAAATACAACAGAATCCCAAAGGTGTGTGTTTGCTTCTATTAGCCTTGGTGTCAATTCACACGCTCTTGTTATCTATATGACTGAGAGAGAGAGAGAGACTGTATTGGCCAGCTCGAGCAATGAAGCGTTGCCAGCTCTGCTGTCTCTGATGGACCCTGTATGGCCTTTCTGGGAGAAATGCATGTATCAGTGGTCTTATAATGAGAGACGGGGGAGGGTGGATACACTCACTGGTCTTAACAGAGTCTCACCTTTATTTATGAGACAAGACACTGTGGTTTTCTCGCAAAAGAGAGACAGAGATAATGACATCACTGTCAATGTTGCATCCTCCCCCTTCACAGAGTGCCATTACTTCTACTGTCAACTGCGCAATATACTGTGAGCAGATGTAAGTGTGTGTGTGTGTGTGTGTGTGTGTGTGTGTATGTGCTGATGGAAGCTTAAGTGTTTGTGAGAGGAGAATGCAGTGTGCAGTGAGGGTTGCACATTCACTCAACGGGGGGCCACTTTATTGGGCTTTTTTCATTTCATGGACAGGAAATCCTTCAATTTGTGCCTCACTTGCTGTCACCTAGTGTCCTGTTTGCCATCACTCTGCTCTACACAGCTTCAGTGAAAATCAATAGTTGATCAGCTAGACTGGGTGACAACCTCAGTAGTGGTGGCACATTTCCTTCTAATCTTCACCAGCGTGGCTCTGGTCCAGTATTATGACTCATGTGCCCCACAGAAGGGAAATAATGAGAGTAGCTCAAAGACAATAGAGTCAGCACCCAACTCAGAAGTGCACAACTGTTTTATCTTAACAGCCAATTCAAAGGAAGCATCAATTTTCGGTCGCCAGGTATACTGCAGTCTGTGATTTTGAGGTCTGTTGACTTTCTGAATGAGTATTTGATGTATGTTTTTATACAACTTCATTAGGGTCTCAGTCGAGAGAACTTAATTTTCTGGCTTTACAGGTAGGGTTGTATGGTGTAAGTGCATTTCATTTGGTTTAAAGGATGGGAATTTTATTTTTTTTAGACATACTCACACAAATGTTACAACTTAATTAATTTGTATGTGTTTAGATTATATCCATTCACTTATATACTACTGATCAAGGTATGCTGAATCATGGCTGTATGTAAACGAGGTTAAACATGATTTGGTGCTCTCACTTCGTTCTCGCCCTATATGCATAACGTTTTCTTCATGCCGGCAGTGTGAAATAACCTCCCTGATTATCCTCCTGGGCTCCAGAAACAGCCCGGCTGTTCGGTCTGCCTTACCACACAATTAGCCATTAGCGCTATACCAGATGTTACATTAACTGAATGCAGCATTAAATTGTGCCTACTTTCAAATATCTAAATAACCTAAAACATCCTGACAGAATTCATGAGTAGTTATTATGTTTCCAAGTGCCTCAACCGGCTCCAGCAAATTGCTAACATACAGCTAATATTAGCTTCCTAATATCTAGCTGGACATAGGGTAAAATAATCCTTTTACTTAGTGAAATCTTAACCTTTGTAGTCACCTAGGCCTTTGACCCCTACTGCGGGTGTTTGTTGGCCTCTGTCTCTGTGGACCTATTCCACAGCAGCCAATTTGATATGTAATAGTAGAGAAACACAGGTGTTACTTACAACATTATTGAAAGTTTTGTTCTGTTTAGGTACAGAACCTTAATTAATACAATTTGTAACACCACCAGAGTGGCTGCTGTGGAAAAGACCTATTACTTATGCACTGCATATAATATAAAAGACATACAGTATAACACAAAGTGAGGTGTTTAATATATCACTGTACTATAGCTGGTATATGCTTTCAGACTCTGACACGCATATTGTAGCCTTCGCTTGTTTGGCAATCACCCCCTCACATTTTAATTTTCTGCGGAGTGAGATTAAAAGACCATGTTAGCGGGAGAGAGGCAGAGCTGCACAGAGAGAGACACAGCTGAGGAGTGAAGCAGAGAGCGAGAGTTCAAGGAGGCTGACCTCACTCCATACGCTATTGATTTGCTCGTTTGGGTTCACAGCCAGAGTCTGACACTGGAACTTAACAGCTGAAGGCTCCATCTTCAGTAGCCAATATGAATAAGATCAGCTGCTATCGCTTTATTTTCTCTGTCTTGTCCCACTTAAAATAAAATGTTGCTGTTAGCATGTAACGCCAACGGTTTTGTTCGATCGCGCTGGACCCACGTTTGTTTGTTTTTTTTCTGTTTGCTTATGCTGTTCATAATTTATGTTCACCGTGTAGTTGTTCAGTCTGCGTGCGGTGCATTTGAGCATGAGCTGTCCTTTTATTTATGTTTGTCTTAAATCCATCTGCCCTGGCTTAAAACTGTTTCACCCCGCTGATATTTCATTCTCAGTGATGGGTTGCTCAGCCACTAGTCTCAGTAATCTCTCACGCTCAGCTTTTCTTTTCTCTTATTTTTCATCTTTCTCTATGTCATTTCTTGTGTGCAAATGGGATATTCAACATTTATGGTTTACAGAGGCTGTCATGTATAATTCAGGCGTGATAACTTTTCTGATGAATTTGACCTTGAGGCATACCGAGGCTTTTGATTACAGTTCAGTAGCCTGACGCTTCGGCTCCTTGAAGGTATAGCATGGGCAATTTAGAAGATGCTGGCCTCTTTCTGCTGATATGCACTGTCCTCTTGGTATTTCAGGTCATGCATGTGTGATGCATATCTTTAATTGCTCTAACAAGAATTACTACCTCTGTATATAGGTACATTTTTCTTGTGTGGTTGATTTCACCAAGTTCTCTGCAGCAGCCAGTCAGATGGAAAGAGTATAAACACTCACGTCTAATCCAGAAAATGAATCAAAGCAAAAGTACAAAGTCTCTACCTCTTAGTAAGTGTACAAAAGAGAAGAGTGGAACAAGATTTAAATAGACGAAGAAGGATTGGTGACGAGCCAGCTAACTGCTGTTGACAGTGCTGTGTTCCCCATAGTTTTGCAGCCCCACTTTGAAGATAGATTACTGTGGATTAATGTACTTGGCAAATGTAAAGTCTCTGATGGTGTCCTCTGGCAAAACGGGGACAAAATGTACTTGAGGTGAAGAAGGGTGTCTGGAAAGTCACTTTGATTATATTGGGAACATCTTGGGTTTCACATCACAACTATTTCGCACCTTGCACTAACCAAGCACCTATCCATATCGGGCACTAGTTATTAAAAGCAGTACAATTTAGAGGAGATCTTTAATTTGAGCTCATAGATCATAAATCATGTATGCAAGGGAAGTAAAGCTTTCAGCGTGATACTTTTCAATTAGCTTTTGAGATTTTTTTTTTCCCCTTTTATTGGCCTTTGGGTTTACATTTGCAATTTGGTGGTAATAGAAAATCTGCTGATGAATCTCATCATTTTATGCAGCTTGCAAGAAAACCTTGTGGACAGCAGATGAATAATGGCAAAGGTTAGTCATCTCATAACTTAATTTTAGCTGTTGTTTTAGTCCTGGCCTGTTTTGCTGATGTTAGAGTCACACTAGGGTAAACAGTGGTTGGGGACTGCAGCACGACCAAAATTATTTTGACTGTGCGCAATAAACTTGCAGTCTCGTTGCCTTTAAAATAGTTTCTTCGATGACAAGGATCAGGTCTGTGACTAGTCACTTGGCACCTTCCAAGTGCTTTGGTGCATCAATATGGCGATAAAATGGCAATATGATGGTACAGTTACTGTACATGCAATCTGGGATAATACGCCAACTAATTGCTA
Organism: Pterophyllum scalare; assembly: GCA_024447675.2. Taxonomy (NCBI): domain Eukaryota; kingdom Metazoa; phylum Chordata; class Actinopteri; order Cichliformes; family Cichlidae; genus Pterophyllum; species Pterophyllum scalare. Next base: position 41,909 of record JAMQGT020006063.1, on the reverse strand, counting down.
TAATTCAGCGAAAATGCCATGTCTGTCACTGTCTGCATATATACAGAGTCATATTAAACATAAAATTCACTTACATTCAGAGTCCAGCCAGAACCTCATAGATGTGAAACATCCTCTACAAATGGTGATGCAGGACAGCAATTTAACTGCAAAATGTCATAGGTGCTTGGCAGCCTTGATTTAGTATAGGAGGATATCCATTATACAACCAGTTGGAAACCAGGTAAGTTGAGTCCCCTACTGCAAAGAGACATGTCACAAACAAGCGACTGTTGTGCGCATCAATGTAGACTGACTCAGATTGATTGCAACATGTTGGGCATCTCTTTGTTAGATATTAGACGGCACTTAGCTACAAACCTTCGCCAATCTGTCTGAGAGTTTTTGCAGTCATTCCAAGTAAGACTGCAATTGGTTGGAGACAGGTTGCCTCCCACCTGAGCAATCACCTTGTGATAGAAAGTGGTTGCCCAGAGGTTGAAGGTGTGGCACGTTCAACCTTTGGGCAACCAGTCGGTTTCTGCAACTACTTGCAATGTGTCTCTGAGAGCAAAAAAAAAAAAAATTCAATTCCATTACTGGGCAACCACCAATGTTTTTTTCTAGTTGCAAGGAGGTCCTAATTTTACTCTAGTGTGATTGAGCCATTACTCAAAAAGATTTACTTGTCAACTTGGAGTGCTTTGAATTTATCTGTCCCTCAGTTTGTTGAGCTTCTGAATTAGTATACTTCAATTTGAACACCAGCTGGAAACCACGTGTCTCAGTGCCTCAAGCACTCATTATAGTCACGTAAAGCTGTACAGTTATTAGTGCAGCTCTTCTAGTTGCTGTGTCTTCTGTCCTATTTTGTGAAAAGCTGTTGATGTTGATAACATAAGATTGCACATCCAGTCATGGCATTCCTCTGGCAGCATCGCATATGTGTCTTGTATGAGAGAAGTGATAACAAGAAATATCTAGCTCAAAAATAAGAAAATGTTTTGAGAGTTGTTGTGACTCATTTCTGTCTCTGAATGGGCAAAAATTAAAGGAATATTGGAGGAGGTTTGTGTTAAAAATTCTCAGTATGAAACTGCGTTCAGACATGCATATTTTTGCTATTAAAAAATTATACATTATATATGTTGCATTATTCATGACTAACAGCGTGACGCAGTGTGCAACATTTATGTAAAGCGTTCTTCCTTTTTTGTGTTGCAGAACAAATCATAACTGGCATCTGTCCCTTAAAGTCGGCATTCAGAGGACTGGTTAGGAACTCTGTGCTGATCAACCCTTCTTGTCCTTTTAAATGGTGTATTTTTAACAGACTTTCACAGAGATAATCACTAAGTAACACACATGGGCGTTATCCTTAACGGTATGTGCTTGTTCTTTAAACGCCATGCGATTACTCCTTGCAGCTTTTATAGTGCGGAGCAGATTTAGACGGGAGGCTGCAACGGCCTATCAAATGCTGTGCGGTAGTTTGTTACGCCTGCTGCACGTGTGCAAACATCTGCATATCATTGGTGTAGCTCCATTTATCCTCGCAACATTAAATCCATTTACCTCTTGCATGCCACGAGTCTAAATCTAGGGCAGAGTAATTAAATGCCATTCTCTTCCTCCATTAGAGAGATAATTAAGTAGGAAACCAGCACTCGTCTCATCGCTCTTTTATATGGAAGTAAATCGGGGCTGAGTTTGAGTAAAATAGGTGCTACCTTGCCTGAAAATTTCCTTATTATTAGAGTTATCTGTAATATCGTCAGTGTTTTTTAGTCTTTCTAACTCCTGCTTTCTCTGTCTTTTTTCTCTTTCTCATTGTTTTGTTCTAATATGAGCATCAAGTGTGAATAGAAGAGTTGATTTGCATCAAATGTTAAAAAGTTCCAGGTTTTATTGCACCTTTGTTTAAACAAATAGCTTTAGGTGCCTGCCACTGAAAAAAAAGACAATCTGTTTCATGTTCTGGAGAAGTAATCTTAATTTGACAGTAATAATTAACACAGTCTGTGACGTTTTCACAGAAGGGTGCCACGCTCTCCAGTTTCAGAGTTAGCTGCAATGAAAATTGGAAAGAGAAATGCTAATAAAATTGGGGAGGCACACAATTGGTGTGAAATCCAAATAAACCTTCTTATTTTAGCAAAAGAGTGCTATTCCATTGGGGATTATTGGAGATTAGAAAAACCAGTGAATATAGAGTTGGAACATGCACTGCAATCCTGTTATCTATCTAAAGGAGCATGAAGGTAGTGTAAAATGAGATGAGATCAAGTGATACCCATTTCCAAGATAAATATTCTTTGAACATTCATCCAGGCCAACATGAAAAAAGTAGGATTTTTATTCTATAACAAAGCTAACTTTAGAATTTAGGTTAATGAAAGCATTTAATTCTGCAAGACCACTTTGATTTATACATTTCTCTTATAGGACACAAACTCCTTCACTCATTTAGGCTAAAAGCTTCTTTCGGCTGCTCCCTTATTCAAAGGGGTCACCGCAGCGGATGGATCCACATATTTGATTTGGCACCAATTTTTTTTTTTATGTCAGATGCCTTTTCTGATGCAACCCTCCCAGGGATTTGTGCACTCTAATGCTCCAAATACAAGAAAAATGTTTTTTTTATTTGTTTGTTTTTGAAAGGTTTCAAAAGTCTTATATTCAAAGACTAGACAATTACATGTTCATAATATTAGATCAGTCAGGTTGTTGACATGACCGAGACTTTCAGTTTGTCATCTACAGCAACTGTTTAGTTGATTGTTTGTAGCCTCAATGTTTTTCTGTTTATATGCTTTTCTTATTATTGTAGTTTGATGTTGAGGGAAGTCTTCTCCTTAGATTATAAATATTTGAGGAAAAAAATTCCCAAAAGAAATTTGAATAAATCAGTGACATAATCAGGTTTGCAGTATATTCAGAACAAAACAGTTTGGTTGGTTGGTTGGTTTGCAAATTGCAGGTTGAAATTAGCAAAAAAAAAAAATTCAAAGAAAAAGCTCAAAATGAAACAGCTGTCCTCTTACACCCTAATACAGAGCGAAGAGAAAGGCTTGGTCCCCTCATGGGTCTAACTTAATGACTCTACTTTTACATGAAGCGGCCAACTTGCTTTTCCCCTCTAAAAGGCAAAAGAATGGCAGGACATGGCATAACATAGGCGTGAGACAAGGTATGTTGCAAGCCGGTGTGTTTTTAAAAGCCTAAAGCTGTCGTCAGCAGGCACAATGCTTAGAGACATTCAGGCAGATGCCCCTGCTCAGGCTTGATTGCCTTCACCAAGGCCCATCAGGGATTGCACTTAGCCTAGCTAGAGTTGGCAAAAAAAGACACAGAATCCCAAGTTATTTTTGCTATGCATCGTTCCTCCATTAGGTACAACTGAAATATTGACGCGGCTTGCTCTTTACACTGCTTTTCTTCATGTAGCTTGCATACTGAAGGTCAAGAATTAGTTGAACTAGAGTTCTCTTTTAGCCAATAATGGATTTTCCACTTAAAGTAAAAAAAAATAAAGCAACATTGCCTGATAGCTTTTTTTTTCCTTTACTACTTTCACCGACGTGTACTTTGTTTCCAAGCCCAGGAGGGCTTTTACAGATGTATTTTCCACTTTGTAATAGTGACAACAAAAAGATAGAACCTTTCATTTGCTGTTTGACTTGAAAGTGTGTTTTCAACAAGCAGATTGCACGTGATGTTAATAAGTGATGGAATCAACTAAAGGGACTTACATGGATTTTTTTCCATTTTGTGTTTATGCTACAATATTTATCAAAAAATAGAAAACAAAAGCATGTGTTATAATTGCATATTCTTTCACTCTCATCTGCTTATTTGTTATTATTGTGTTTTAGGTAATGCCTAATTAAATGGTTAAACTCACGTACAATCAGCATATGCAACATTTAATTAGCAATACTCACAAGACAATAAACCTGGAAACATATGTTTTATGAACAGCAGCATATGGAAAGTACCTGACCTGATAATTAGAGCTTTACACAAAACAAACTTGAAGCAGAAAAATCTAATGTTCCTGCAAACGATTTTCCCTGTGAGGGTGAAATAAGTGGCTTAAACTGCCTTAGATAATTCTGCTTGAGGTGTGTGTGTGTTTATGCTCTTATTATTTATTTGTCTATCAACAAAGTTGAGTGAACACATTGTTGTGTCTACTCATGTCTCATATACCTGCCTTTTGGAAAGCCAAGTGCTGCATGCATATCTTCTCTTCATACTTTGGACATAAAAAATAGCACTTCTCAGCAGGAAAGGATGATTCTGTTTTAGTAATACTTGAGCGTAATATAAGCCAAAATCTAATTCAACCAGAATTACACAATATGGGCCATCTATACATTACAGCTACACGAGCTTTTATGAAATCCCATTCTAAATCTACAGACATTAATATGGAGCTCTTTGCAGCTACAATAGCATTCACTCTTCTGGGAAGCCTTTCTACAAGATTTTGGAGCGTGTCTGTGGAAATTTTTGAAGTGCATCTGTGAAGTCAGACATTGATGTTCACCTTGCAATCTTCCTTCTAGTTCATCCCAAAGGTTGATGGGGTGGAGGTAATGGCTCTGTGTGGGTCAGTGAAGTTCTTCCACATCTAACCATCATCTAATCATGCCTTTTTGGATATTGCTTTTTAGTGGGGCACAGTCATGCTAGCCTAGAAAAAAGCCTTCCCCGACTGATTCAACAAAGTTGGAAGCATAGAAATGCCTTAGTAAGTGGAAACATTAAGATTTCCCTTCACTGGAACTAAGACGCCAGGTCAGTCCCAGAAAACAACCCCAAAGCATTATCTGTCCTCCACCAAACCTTATAATTGCCACAGTGCAGTCATGCATGTACCGTTCTCCGGGCATGCACCAAACCTAGACTTGTCCCTCAGACTGCCACATAGAGAAACACACTTCACACCACTCCAGCCAATGTTTGGAATTGTGCTTGGTGATATGATGCTTGCATGAAGTTGCTTGGCTATGGAAACCCATGCCATGAAGCTCTTGGAGCACAGTTTTTTTTTGTTTTGTTTTTTCCTCTGTTATTCCCAGAGGAAGTTTGGAACAGTTATTGAGTCAGCAGAGCATGGGTGATGTTTATGCACTGTGTTTGGCAGCGACACACTCAAACTGTATGGGTTGGTTGGGTTTGTGTGTTTTAACAAGTTTCTTTTAAAACACTTTCCATTTTTTATTATTTTTATTTGCTTGTTTTAGGTTTTGTATTTTGTTTTTCCCTGCAATTCTGATCATTTCAGGACGATATAAAACTTAGCACAAAAAGTTAGGAAATTTGTGTTTGGTCAATTATTTCTTTGGTGTAACAATGCTTCTTGGCATATTCTGCTGCTACTTTGAGCTTCTGGGAGCTAAGTTTTTTCCATTCCCCCTTTCTCTCTATTTACAAAAAAACGCTTAATATCTAAGCACTTCATTCTGCTTTTACTTTGCTGTTTCTGAATTAAGAGAAAATGTTGAGAAATTGAAAGTCTTTCAATGTTAAACAGTGGGAAATGTTGAGGTTGGCAGTATCCAAACATGTAAGAAATAGTAAAATATAACTGGAATAGTAATTCTGTGAAAAAAAAAAGAGACTTGTAATGTTGCTGTTGTTGTCATGGAGTTATACTTGTGTAATGTCATTTAAGCTGCATTCAACAATTATGTTTTTATAATACATGCAATTGGATGGAAATAATTAGGGACCAGTCTTTATTTGTTTATGCTATCCGAGCAAGTATTCATCAATTAGAAAATTGTTTTGTTCCAACTGAATTACTGAAAATCTTGAAAATCTTAATAGATTTTCTGAACAAATAAACATTCATTATTGAGTATCTGCTTTGTTTTTCTCATTTAAAATGTTGCAAATATTATTCGACTTGTTACACTTGTATTTCAAATCAACTCCACATTGACTTACTGTTCAGCCGACCCTAATTTTTGACCTGTGGGTCATTACATGTCCCTTTTAGTACCCTGCTGCCTACTTCCATATCATTCACCTCCCCTGAAAGTGACCTAACGTCCGTGCATCCACACATGGGAAAGGCAAGACAGCTTTGCAGCCATAATTACTCTGTTCCATATTCATGAGAGAGAGGGTGCCCGATGTGAAATGTCAGTGTTTTCCCCACAATGCTTTGTCCTATCCTCAGCCAACTCTAATTGGACTGGTGCAGGTAGCCTAAGCGAATAGGAAGATGGAAGCCAGCCTGGATTGCGGTCAAAGGGGCCTATGGTTGAATTTTATCGCCCCACCGCAGTATCAGCACAGAGTCTCACCAGGACAGGATGGCCAATATTCAGCTACCCTGGGGTAATTAAAAATGTCCTCCATTTAATTTACACCCGGCTGGTGAAGCATGATATCATTATTGGAATGCATTATAATTCAAGGTTATTATGGGCTTTATCTGCTGTGTTTTAGAACAGGCAATTGTAAGATAGTGGAACCTACAGTGCTGCGATACTACAGAGAGAAAAGAAAGGTGCAGCAGTCCTCTGCTCTATGCATTATGTCATCGTTTGTACCCCCCCTGGGATATGACCCAAAACATTTCTACACATCATAAGTTCCAGGCCGTTGGCAATTTTGCAGTGACAGCAGTGTTGTCGAAGCACACCTGGCAGAGAGGTTTGCGTACCTGCTGTACACCAGCATATGTTATATGGTCTGTTTTGGGTTTTTTTTAACATCTATGCCAGGATGTACTCACCCTCACTGAGAACACGAAGACAACTCGGCAACTGAGCATCGTCCTCCCTGTCACTTTGTTAAGTAGAATGAGACAGGGAGCAATATAAGTGTGCATGTGTTTGTTTGTGTGTGTGCATGTAGAGAATGCAGGAACAGAGGGTAGTAGGTGAACGTCTATTGTTTTACAAATTAGCTGCCAGTCAACCTCCAGATGGCCTTTGGGTGATGCACGTGGGCTGAGTGGCAGGTGCGAGCGATTCAAGAGCTTGGTAGGTGCCCCGTATTGCTTTTGTCAAAAAAAACAAAACAAGCAAAATTGAGGTTTTGAACGATCGCAGAGGCGTTGGGGTTGCTTTTGAATAGTCACTCTGCCAGCACTTGAACGCACAATGATGCTGTTTTCAAACTACGCTATCTGTATTGTTGTCCTCTCACAAGTGGAGTTGAGCTTGTGGAATCTTGGATAACACCATGATGGTTTTTAGAGGAGGTGTTGAATTGAGTTTTTGACTTTTCGTTGCTGAGAGTTATGTAGCTGTTCAGCCTTCTTTATTCCCTCTCCCCATGAAGGCCATTTTAGTCGGACAGTTTCTTTGGATGCAGTACTTTGTCAGTTGCAAACCTCTTTGTGCCACTGCAGAAGAACATGCCTAGACTGTATACGGTATAATAGATGAACAAAGTCATCATGATATCACCCACTGGAACCAGAAGTGACCATATTTCCAATTTCTGGAGGAGAGAGTTGAGTTTTTAGCTCATGCTGGCAAGTTTTGTTGCAACGTGCACCTGTAAACAAGGTTTATTGAACAGACGCAAGTATGTGCTAATTTATGCTCAGTAACAAACAAAACCTTCTATTCACCAAAACTGAAGCACAGATTTTGACATGCTGTAACTACAGATTTTTAGATAGCTTAACACCAACATGCTCCAAAATGCACCAAAACCACATGTCTGATACCTAGCAGAAGCTACGTAGCAGCCTAGTCAACACCAATCTGTCTCTCACAGTCAGCACACTCTTTATAATTTAAGCATTAAATGCAATTTAAATAGGGTACGAAGGGGGAAATGATCCATAGAGACCAAAACATGTTTATCTCCGCTCTAAAATTGAGAATTTTGACACAGGACTCCAGGGGGATTGATTTGCTTTTGGACCAAGCCTCAAGTGGCTGTTTTGAGGAACTGTAGTTTTTTCCCAGGCAGTGTGTGCAGTTGGGTAAGTGGGTGCTATCCATATTTAAGTATGTGTGTTCATATAAGCCCAGGCAACATAAACATACAACAGTGGTAATGGTTTCTCATTCCTTTCCCATAAGCAATCACCTCAGTCTCTCACTCACTGAGCCATCATGTTTATCACACAGCACAAAATCCTTGGCCCCTTTCTCCCTCAACAAGGTATGATCCATATTTCATACATTGCCTGTAAATCACTTGGCCAGAACTGTTGTGACAAAGCCCTGGTAGTGGCAGGGGGCAGATTGGCTCTGTGCCTGACGCGGACGGTACCTAGAATACAAACAGCTTCCACAGAAACTGTAAAATGCTGTATATGGGTGTTTTTAGTGTCAATTTTCAAGGTTGAAATGTTCTCTATTACTATTTCATTGCAATCTAGCGTGTTGCAATAGTTTATCATCATACTGGCAAACCAGTGTGTATTCATTGGAACCAATTTGCCCGAGTGCATTAAGATGGGGATTAAAATGTTGAGAAATGGAAAAAGGCATCATTGGGCTTTGTGAAATAGAGCAATCAAACTCCCATTCTGCTGTAAAGCGGTGCTAATTCCACAAGACCTCTCCTCCTTCTGTCTTACATCAAATAATACAGCGTCTGTGCGGTAAGCATTTATAAATGCAACACAGAATCCGAGTAGTGCTTCCCTACAATATGCTCGGATATTTTTAAGTGCATAACCATTAAGTCAAGTCATCCGAGTCTCTGAGTTCCCAGAGTGTTATACTTTGATCCTTTGGCATCAAAGTTTATCACTTCTTCTCCTTTGATGGAGGAACTTGACTGTGTGTTTGTGCATGCGTGAGTGCCTGTGTGTTAATACGTACTGAGTCTTTGATCCTGGATCACCTTGAGGACAGTGGCTGAGGCAGCGCTATTTGGGGACAAAAAAATATATATGCCATGCACTGCTCTGTAATATACAGTTACAGCCAGCAGCCAGCTAGCTTATCTCAGAGATTGGAAATCTGGAGGAAACTCCTAGCCCGGTTCTGTCAGTTTAAACAAACAAGATATATTACACAACTACTGAACTTTTAAGGTGCCAATAGGCAATGCTAAGGAAAGCCAACTGGCTGCTGGCTTCAGCTTTGAGTACATATTGAACCAATACAAGCGTGAGTGGAATTGAGTTTCTCATCTAAGTCTTGGCCAAGAAAGTGAATACGTAAGTGTATTTTTTCAAAATGTTGAACTAAGATCAAATGAAAATGTATTGATCCCCAGAGGCAAAATTCACATGTTACAGCTTTGAGTGTGAGGACAAAAGAAGCACTTTTCAAATTGTGCAGTCTAGTACAGTATATTATATATATATATATATATATATATATATATATATATATATATATATATATATATATATATATATATATGTTATTGTCATGATGACATGATGTTATTTCACCTTTGTTAAATCCTGAGGTGTGCTGTAAGTGTTTCATGTACATTATGATGGAGCTAGCACTTGGTTAAAATTATCTTGCATGATGTCGGTGCAGGGTACGGTATGATCCATTTTTGTCTGTAAAACAAACAGCTACAAACACAGCAGTTAGTGTGAGCTTTACAAAAGAATTTTTTTTTTTGTCAGAAACCATTTTAGACCACATGAAAGCATTTTTAAAAAATATATATTTTAAGAAATTAAATGCATATAAACATGGCCTTCTATCTTTTTACATTTATTTACAGAGTCCTAGATGAGAGATTTTTACCAAACTAAGGAGGGGGCCAAAGTAGTGCAACCCCACAGAGATCATTTATCTACTCTGTTGGGGGATGGGTTTTATTTTTACAAGGGTACAGTTAGTGCTCTGTTTATAACTTTGATGCACAAAAATGGAGATAGTCTCCCTCTTGAACTAATTTATTCCACTTTTTTATGCCAAAGCGAGCCAAATCAATTTAAGTCTGCTACTGCTCAAAGTAATATCTGTAGGCAAGGCTATGCATTTGTGCTGAGCTTGGCCTGTGTGTCCAATGTGGTGCCTGTTTACTCGTGCATATGGCAGGTGTGGAAGGTCAAACAGCTATTATGAAACATAATGTCAGAAGAATTAGACTAGATTACACCCCAATGTTAGGATCTTACTGCCCCCTTTATAAATGTGTGTATTAATATTCTTTTGCTTTGTTGTTAGCAAATGTTCCTATTCCTTTAGCTAAGAATTTGTGTGTGTGTGTGTGTGTGTGTGCTTGTGTGTGTGTGTGTGTGTGTGAGAGAGAGAGAGAGAGAGAGAGAGAGAGAGAAATATGATCCAAAATAATAATGTATGATACATCCCAATATGTGTAAATATATAAAAAGGAAACCTCGTGTGTGTTTGTATTACGATTATTCAGTGTAATTAATGTGTCAATCTAATTAATTAGCTCTTTGATTTGCTTCCCCTCCTGTCCACAGTGTGACCATTTTGCTCCTGTGATTATGTTCTTCTGTAAGCTGGTTCCCATCTCTTTACTTTCATTCATTTGATGAACATCACAAGGAATCATTTGGCCCCTAAAAGGAATCAGTCTCCATAAACTTCCATGTTAAAGGATGTTTACCACCTGACACGAAACAGTTTTGGCCTCTATGGATAGTTTTCTCCTTCATAAGAACTCTGACTGGGGTGAATTCTTTCATAACTGATTGAGTTAGGGGCATGGCCATGTTGATTAACAGGTATCCTAATACAACCACTACTAGAACTACCACTACTTTGAGTCATTAAACTATACCTGTTCACTGCATCTTTGTGATGTTGGTCACATAATCCAATACAAAGCATTTGTATTGGATTATATGACTGATACTATATTATGGTTTGCCGCGTGGTTAAAAACCATCCCAGAGGTTTTATTAGTGTGTTGCTTAGCACTAAATAACTGATATCTATCTGTGTGTTGTACCCGTGCAGTTTAGGAGTCCAGCTTGCTAGCCAAGCTAGTATTAGCTTAAATTAGCTCCCCTCCCCGTCATATATAAGGCTACAGTCACAAAAGGAAAAATAGTGGTTGGAGACCACAGCATGACCTAAATTATTGTGACCATGTGCAATGAACTTGCAATGTGCCTTCCTTTGAAATGGTCACTTTGAAGGTCAGGGACCAAGTCTGAGACCACTTGGTACGTCAAGGTGAGTGAGTCTGCTATCAGTCTTTAATTGAACAGGGTCAAGTTGGCATTTACATACAATCTGTTTGTCATAATACCACAAATAACTGTGATTACGCTCAGATCTGTTGTCAACTCTCTCAGCCACAGACTAGGTCACATTTAATTGGGGAATAAATTTATAATTGATGAATTTGTAAACAGGCAAATGCAACTCATTCATTTCATCAGTTTACAATGGCCATGTGACTGGGGCCTGAAGTAACTTCTGTCTCCAAAAAAACCCAACATGGTGGCAGCCAAAACGCTAGCATTGAAGCATGACCAGATTATCCAGTGGGTAACCTGGGTAAATGCTCAGGGGCCCATGAACAACTGGGGGCCCATCGAAGAAGCCATAGTGTTTTAGTACTTGCTCCAGCAGTTGAGGCTGACGTGAGTCTGGATTAACTCGGGGTGGGGGACCCTAAGTTGATCGGAAGGCCGGGGTCTGATGATGATGAAGTTTGATGATCCAGACATATGTTGAAGTTTCAAAATATGTGGTCCAAAATCACTGATTGATGTCACATTGACTATGCCCATCATTTATACTGATTATAGCATGAAAGTTTGACAAAAGTAAAAAATTCAGTATTTGATTCCATGGCATCAATAATGTATTGCGAGATAAAGTCAATATCTGTGCTCTTCTTTTCTGTCTTCTCATCCCCCACCCATCCCCTAACCCTCTGATGGTGGCCCCTCCCTGAGCATTGTTCTGCTAGTTCGCCCTTCCCTGTTAAAGCAGTGCTCTTCCTCCTCACAGTCACCAAGTGCTTGCTTAAAGGGGACTGTTGGGGCTCTCACTCTAATGTTATAGGTCTTTGCCTTACAGTATTAAGCGCCATGAGATGAGTGGTGCTGCATAGATAAAATTTAATTGAATTAAATGAAATAGTTGCTGCTTACTAACACCTGCATTTATTTCTTCATTTAATTGATCTCTTTTGCTGCAAGGCAGTCGCATATTCTTAGTACTCTACCCCAGAATGGTAGAGAAATAACTTCTAAATGGATCTAGTTTACAGTTGTTTCTGGCATGCTGGAATCTGGTTCTGTTACAATGTAATTTTTACTGGCTTTGTTCTATGGTAAGAGAAGTCACATATTTCAGGCACCATTTCTCTTCTTCAGTCTTTTATCGTTGTTTTCATTTGAATTTAAAGACTACTGGTGTTGCAGTTAACTATATAAATTTCCGCTCCAAAGATGTCATAAAAATGTAAGTTGTAACTTACACGATTAATGTTTCTGTGCAGAAATCTATTGCGATGACAGCTTAATCACTTACACAGTTTTTATTTGTGAGAAATAAAGGGAGAAACAGACATCTGTATGTGCAGAACAATTTTGTGTTCCGCAGAAACAGAGTCTTTGGGGATTGTATTGTTCCCAGTGCCTTCACCCTTGGGAAACACATTGTAATGTGGGTTTATCTTGATACACATTTTGTATGAAAACCAAAACAAATGTTTGCAGTTCAGTCATTTATTTTTAGCAGATTTCCACTCGAAAAATATCATTAGCAACTTTTCACAGCAACTTGCATAACTTCTTTGCACAACTTGGTATTTGACAGTTTGATACAGGTCTTTTCTTGTCCTGCGCCATGTATTCTCATTTGTGGCATTTTGGAAGTCTGTGTCTGAATTTAGTGCATTTGTGTCACTCAGCTTAGTTCAGTTCAGCTCAGCTCAGCTCAGCTCAGCTCACCCTGAGCTGTCGTCCAGCTGAGGTTTTGGGCTTCATTCATAAGTCATGTGGGGGGGTTGCTGCATTTTTAATCTTTCAAACAAACAGCCACGTTTCAATTGCTGCTTGTCAGTTTTGATTTTGTGATTCATTCATTATTAAGGGCGTTAGGCTGCAGTGCAGTGCAATGGATGGATTACTGCACTTTAGCCATGGGCGGGGTATGGCTGCGTGTGTGGGAGGAGAAGACAGATGCGTGCTTGCACATGTGTGCATGTTTTCATCCCACCAAGGATGCCTTTATAGTTTGTCTTATCATTTAAGGGGTGTGTTGTAAGGCGACACAGCCACACTCCGAATACATAAAATGTTTATTTCGGGATGTATTTTTTTAATCGTTCCACTTGATTCCTCTAGTCCTTCTCCTCTGTTTAGTGAATCAGAATGTTCCAACTGCATCAGCGCTATGAAAGTTGGCTTGTTAGATATTTTTTTGTCACGCTATTTTTTTCCAAGGACAAAAATGAACCTTCAAGCTTGGCCTATCTTTGATGTTACCAACCCTTCTTATTTGCAAGGAGATTGTTTTTCACCCCACTGAGATGATGATTTCGCTGAGCATGGTCTCCTGTTTGACAAAAATTATGTGTTCAGAATAATTTATCCCAGCAGTTACTGACCAGATTGCCTTGACATTTCCTAATATTTATGGAAGCTTGTTGAACCTGTGCAGGTTCCAACTTTAATAACACTCAATAACACAAAACAGCTCCACAACCATCAAGGATTAATGCCTTCTGATGTTTTTGGTGACCTTTTGGCTATTCTTTTAGCACCACCATCAAGCCAGCATTTCAACAACGTAATGAATAGGTTATCACACACTTTCACCTGCAGTAATTTTTTATAGCTTCTTGGGGAAAACAGAAAACATTAGAGAACATATCATCACCATTTCACAAAGGGTTGCATAAAAAAAAAAACATTTATTTCGAGTTGTGTTTCCGGAGCCTTTGGATTTATTTCTGGTTTCTACTATAAAACTTTGGGGACATATCTGGCTTTTTAGGTGCATAAACTCATCAGCTGCCTGTGGAGTAAGTGGTGTAAAGTGGCTTTTTAGAGCTTTCTTTTGCTGAGAACACTTGTTGCCTGCATCCAAAAACAGTGAGAGCAGTGACAGTGAACCAGAACAGTAAAATTGGGATCTACACAGCCAATCTGCTGGCTGAAACTTTATGTAAAGCAAAGCAGATTGAAGCAATGATCAGGATTTTGTCACAGTGTTTTCCTTTATCATTTGTTACATATGACATTTTAGATTACAGCTTGTTTAACTTAATTGCACTTGATGAGATTTTGTCTACCTACTATCACATACACACTCACTATTTACTTTGTAAATTGCCATGAAAATTATAAGCTTAAGGTGGTTACATTTCTTTTCCTTCTACAGCTATCTTATGGACACACGTGACTCTTTTTTTTCTGCTGCTTAACAATAAGGCTTTAAGCTTTTATGTTGTGTGTGTGTGTGTGTGTTTTACATTGTACCCTCTAGGGGCTACTAGTGGGGATTTAGATTTTTAGAGGTTATTCCATCTGCATATAAAAATAACAGTTGAATGTGTAATGCGTTGATGCCTTTGCTAGAAGTTAAGTAGCTCAGTGCCAAAATGCTGTTTGTTCCATTGCTGTCAATATTGTTGTTGATTTCATTTATCCATTGGGGAGCTGGTCATGTGTCTCCTGTGCAAGGCTGCGATGCTCCAAATGCCATGCAGTGCTCTTTTCCCACTGCCAATCCCCCTTTAAAGCCTGTCACTTCAGACGAGGGGAAGTTTAGAGCTGTTCATGTGTGGGTGCACAAATGTTGAAACATCACACTCCAGCAGTTTCTTTTTTTCTTTTTTCTTTTTTAGACTAATGAAGGAAACTAGAGGAGCTACTCTAAAGAAAGTTGGCTTAACCTTGAAAATAAAACCAGTCATAAGTAGGTATAAAAAAAAGCTTTTATGTTTCATAAACATTTATAGAGAATTTTATAGGAAGTCTAATTTTCAAGCTGTTTGGTTTGACAACACTTCTCATTGTAAAGTGATTCATGTTAAATATGCAAATGTAATTTTTTTTTTCCCCCAGCAAAAATGAAATAACAGCAATTGTGATAACTAATTACCACTTCAATCACAGAATTGCTGGCTTTTAAAATGCATTTCTTTATGTTCTCTGACTTGTCGCTGTAAATTGAATATTGCTGTACACAATGGTGACATTTACTATGACGTTATATTTCTTGACAAATTAATGGATTCCTAAAAGACATCAGCTGATTAACTAAAATGATTATTTGCAGTGTGCCTCTCATATTTCAGTATCAACACAGTAATAATTGTGTCACTTCGGGCTGCCATTTGTCATACGGAAAATGATGAATGTCTTGTTATGGACTGCTACTCTTCAGTTATGAATCATGAGTTGAGGTTAATAGAGTTAAGAGTTCCTATCCTCTTTCTCCTGAGTCTCCACTCTTCTGTGACATTAAGATGTTTTTGCGCTCCATTTGCCCGTGTGCAGGGCAGGCAGAACAGACTTCATCTGTCACAGAGAGACACCGCAGAGAAATCAGAATGTAAAACACTAATTAGCCTTGATCCTGACGAGGGTTCATTACAGAGTCAGCGTGAGACTGCACGCTCCCAAGGCTCTTATTGGTTGGGAAGTTAGGAGCAAAAGACGCAGCATTTCAGGCACTGGGTGTGGCGGTGCAGTAGAGGATCAAGTTGTGCAACTGCTACTGTATAATGTGTGCAAGTGTTTATGTAGTGTACAGGTGGCTTTTTTTTTGCTTACGCGTGAGTGCACGTATGCAAATGAAGGAGTGGTTGGTGTCAGTCGTGCAGATGAGCGAGAACCTCCATCTGAAGTATAAATATATCTTATTCACTGTTGAAAGGCAGAGGACCCTGATGGGTTGTTTCAGCAAGATTGCGGATCAAGTGCTCACTCTCTTCTACTGGGCTATAAAGAGAATAAATAGTCTGGATTGTCCACTTTAGCCATAGGGGAGAGAGTGGAATGAACAAGGTGACATATTGGTTGTTTCTGTTCATAATAGTACATGTTCTCACACATGTTCAAAGGGTAGCAAGTACATTTCAGTGTGCATTTTCTTTCAAATCCAAATGTGTTTTTACATACTTGCAACATGTCTGTAATTTTACTCATTCAAATGCACTTTTCCTTATATTTAAAGAGATTTTTTTCTATACTCGGTGAGCTTGCTTGCTTGCAGTTGGCTATACTCTTCTCCAAAGAGAAAAGCAAAAAAGTAGAAATCTCATCTCTTAGAGATTAGAGCCCGACCAATATGTCGGATATTAGCCATTTTGCATGTATCAGTATCTGCATTTATAACAGCCAATAAATGTTAAAAAGTATAGAAGAGACGGGAGAAAACCCATCAAACAAGTTCATAGTTTTTCAGCCAGAGGGTGCGCTACAACTTCCCTGTTAGCGTCACAGACACGACAACCAGCTGATCCCAGCAGAAATCTGTTTGTTTCATGTGCTCGGAAGAAAAGAAAATATCAACCGATATATCAGATTTTTGAATTACCAAATATCGGTGTAGTATTGGTCTCAAATAATTCTATAAAGGTTGGGTTTTATTAGAGGCAAAACAGCTCGTTTGGCAGCATCTAAAAGGTCTTTATTAGAGATGTACCAAACAAGGCAACAATATTTAGACAGCATATGCAGTGAGGCTACAGATGCTATGTTAGCTAATGAGAAACAAAAATCATCATGTAATTTTAGATGAGTATTTTCTCTCAGTCTGACTCTGAGAACTGGCATTAATTAGTACTTTTGCAGGATGATTTACATATATTCTTAAAAAGGCAAAATCTCAGTTTTAATTAAGGTGCAAATGACATATATAAAAGGTGAAAACACTGACCATGATGTGCAAAACAAAATGAAAGCAATGCCAATGAAAATAATGACAAATGAAAAAAGTCATGGCATCTTTCATCAGCAGAAAGATTGACACGAACAGATAATTTGGATGAAATGTCAAAGATGACATATGTCTTTGTTGACTTGTCAGCTTTTGTTATTTTCTCCTCATAAATGATCAGACTCACAGCATGAGAATGACAGTCAGTCTACCCTGAGAGCAGACGTGGAAGCGGAGCTACAGCACGGCGTTAACACTCAGTCTTCTCGGTAAAAATGAAACATCTCTTCATAAAAAATAAGCAGCCAGATGAACCTTAAAATTATTGCATGCAAATTCAGTTTTCAATATGATAAATTTAGGCCAGACTGTGCTCTCATGATGATATACAGTATTTAACAAAGACACAAGCTGCTCTATACCACTAGTTCACATTTTACATATCATAATTTTCACATGGAAAAGTAACACAAAACTACACTCAGGAAAAAAATAGCTTTGATAAATAAAGATGGGCAGAAAAATTTCAAAGAATTCTTCACTAATGACAATCAAGGCTGGTGTCACATAGCATTACACACATTATACAACACAAAATGTCCTGCCAAAATAAGAACCTTTATCTTGTTATTTCATATTAGGGAAGCAGAACTGTGTGTGGTATAGCTGAAAAAAGGGTGATGTCAGCGACAGCAATGCATTAGTAACACAATAAATTACCTTTCATCAAAAAAAAAAATAGTAAGTTGTGAGGTTTTTATTGATTTCCAACACTTTCAGTAAAGTCTGATCACTTTACTTACACATTTCTGGTGAAGTAGATTCATTTTTGATGAATTCATTATTATTTTAAACTAATATTTAAAAATGTGTTAGTTTAGATACAATAGACCATACAATATTCGGCTAAGCTCTGATGCTACTCAACTACATGTGCTGCAGATTGTGAAGAGCGTGGACATGAGCGTGACAGAGAGCTACTTAAATCTACTTCTGCTGCTACTTTTAAAAAGGGAATATTTTCTCAGTTCAGTTCAGTTCAATTCAATTCAGTTTTATTTATATAGCACCAAATCACAGTAACAGTCACCTCAAGGCACTTTATGCTGTAAGGTAATGACCCTAATATGACACAGATGAAACCCCAACAATTAGGCATCCTAAGCTTGAGCATCACTTGGTGACAGTGGGAAGGGAAAACTCCCTTTTATCAGGAAGAATCCTCAGACAGAACCAGGCTCAGGGTGTGGCAGCCACCTGCCCCAACCAGTTAGAGGTTAGCGGAGGGAGACTGTTTATAAACACAGAGTTTAAAGAGGTGAGTGAAGAAGAAACACATTGGAAGCCCCCAGCAGCCTAGGCCTATTGCAGCATAACTAAGGGAGGGTTCAGGGTCACCTGATCCAGCCCTAACTATAAACTTTGTTATAAAGGAAAGTTTTAAGTGTAATTTTAAAAATGGAAAGGGTGTCTGTCTCCCGAATCTAAATTGGGCGCTGGTTCCACAGAAGAGGGGCCTGAAAGCTGAAGGCTCCGCCTCCCATTCTACTCTTAAGTATCCTAGGAACCACAAGTAAGCCAGCAGCCTGACAGCGAAGTGCTCTATTGGGGTGATACGGTACTATGAGGTCTTTAAGATAAGATGAGGCCTGATTATTGAAGACCTTGAATGTGAGAAGTAGTTTAAATTTGATTCTGGATTTAACAGGAAGCCAATGAAGAGAAGCCAATATGGGAGAAATATGCTTGCTCTTTCTAGTCCCTGTCAGTACTCTAGCTGCAGTATTTTGGATCAGCTGGAGGCTTTTCAGGGAGTTTTTAGGACAACCTGATGATAATAAATTACAATAGTCCAGCCGAGAAATAATAAATGCATGAACTAGTTTTTCAGCATCACTTTGAGAGAGATATTGTGCAAAAGCAAGAAAGGAGTCCTACATATTTGTTTAATATGTGCATTGAAGGACATATACTGGTCAGAAATTATTCAAAGATTCCTCAGTGTTACTGGAGGCCAAGGTAATGCCATCCAGAGTTTCTGGTATCTGGTAAGACACCAAGTTTCTAGGACTTGTAGGGCTGAGCACAATAATCTCAGTTTTATGTGAATTTAGAAGCAGGAAATTAGAGGTCATCCAGGCCTTTATGTCTTTAAGCCATTCCTGCAGTTTAACTAATTGATGTGTATCATCTGGCTTCATGGATATATAAAGCTGGGTATCATCTGCATAGCAATGAAAATGTAGGCTATCCCTTCTAATAATATTGCCTAAGGGAAGCATGTATAATGTAAATAAGATTGGTCCTAGCACAGAACCCTGTGAAACTCCATAATTAACCTTAGTGTGTGAAGAAGACTCCCCCTTGACATGAACAAATTGGAGTCTATTAGATAGATATGATTAAAACCACTGCAGCACAGTACCTTTAATACCTACGACCTAATAAAATATTATGGTCAACAGTATTGATCACTGCACTGAGGTCTAGCAGGGCAGGCATAGAGATGAGCCCACTGTAAGAAGGCCTAAGAAAATCATTTGTAACCTTCACTAATGCTGTTTCTGTATTGTGATGAATTCCGAAACCTGGCTGAAATAACATTTCATTTACCTCTGGTGGTATCTTGTATGACAGCTGTTTTACAGCTAAATGAACAACTCTCCCAGTGAAAACTAGCAAGAGCAGGATGTGTGGACTATCTTATATACAGCACAGGGTGGCTGACTGGAGCCTGTGTGTGGTTTGCATGTTCTTCTTGTCCACTGTTCTCCTCCCACTGTAGAAAAGACATGCATGTTAATAAAACATGTGGATATGAGTATGAAATACTGTCTCTCTGTGTTAGTAGCATAAACAATCTGATACTGTAGTTATACAGGCACTTACAGCATGTGGTACACAAACTGCTGCCTTCTTTTAGAATAGATCTTGAATACTTATATATTTGTACCACATTCCCTCATTTTAGAAATGACATTTATTCTGTAGCACGAGTAGACTCTGATCCCAGCTGCCTTTCTGTTCTCCCTCTACTCTTGTTCATTTGCCCATGAAACAAATCCAGCAATAACTGCGCCACCATGTGTCTCAGATAAGGACTCCTCTTGAATGGGAAAAAATACAAAGGGACATCTTGACAAATGCAGCAAACCAAAGCAAACCAAAGCAAACTGAAGCGGTGAAGTGACTGTGCTCAGTGCCTCCTCAAAGCCAACAATGAGTCATACATTAGAAAAGTTTTGCGTCACTTACACTATAGCGCATCAGTGAGATGGCTCCCACTCAGCGAACATGCATCCCTCTTGTCATTTTGGGATATCTCACGGTTGATCCAGAAGGTCAGCAGCAAATGCTGAACACTTGTGTCAAATCACATTATGGCTTGAGAAGAAACATGATTAAACTGCAGTTTGACTTTGAGTGTTTATTTCTCCTAAGGCCTAGAGACAGTTCCCCCTTCAGAAAACAGAAGAAAAGATTGACAGAACAGGGACTGGAAGCCTTTCTTCACTGTCATTTATATTTGAGTGGGGAGAGATTTCACTCTTTTGAAATTCACTAAATCTGTTTCCATGTGCATAATGCATGGAATTTTTTATTTATTTTTTTTTAGTTCAGTGGTTTGGCTTCAATAGGCTTTCAGAACCATCAAAACACAGAGCCAGAAGAGGTCACATGCAGTTGCAGGAAAAGTGACACCACATTATCCCGAGCTGGGCTCAAAATTGCAGTTCTAGGAATAGCAGATACACTGGTAACACTACTACTACAAATCCCTTTTATTTTTTTCTCCTTCGTTATTGTTTTTTTTTCCTCCCATACTTCTTTTTTTCTGCTGCTCATTCCCTCACTTTTCCCTCTCTCACATCTCCTCTCCCTGTGACTAAAGGCAGCCCACTCCTCTGCAGTGGCTGCCTGCCTCCCTGATTTGCTCGCTGCTCAGGGAGGATTTGCATAGGCTGGCCCACTTGCCGCTTCACCCCTCCTCCTTCCCCACCCCTCCCCTGTCCTCCCTCCCTCCCTTCCTCCGTCCCATCATCTTTGCTTAGTTTCACCTGAGCCCGCTCCCATCCTCTCTTTCTCTTTCTGCCGTTCTCTTGTTCTCCTGCACCCCCCTCCCTCCCCCACAACCTTTCCTCCTGCTCGCTCTCCTCCACTCCTCCATCTTGCTCCCTCCCACCGGTTTCTCATTTTCTCATCCTTTTCTTTCTCGGTGGCTTTTCTCTCTCTTTATCTGTCTGCAAATCTGTCTCTTTCTCTTGTGGAGTGATACAAAGAGCTATCAGTCTGGGTCTCCCTGGGTTAACAAGCCAGACCACTTCACCTCTCCAGGGAAATAAAAAAATAAAAGAAGAAAGAGCTGGAGAAAGAGGGGGGTAAAAAAGTCAGACAAATACTGGATCGAAACTTAAGGATGGAAATAAAAATCAAGTGGAGATCTTCACCTTGCGTTGGTGTTCTGTAGCTGAAGAGTGAGGAAGAAGGGAGTGTATTACGGCTGAGACGATAGAGAGACAGAAAGCTGACAGTTTGTCCGTGCCGGAGTGTGTGGAGCTCCTCATCTTTCTGTCGTTCCCTCCCATCATCTCTCCCTCCTCCTCGGTCTCATAGCTGAGGCTGTGTATTATCTGTGGCTTGACAGAGCGGGGCTGTGCACAGCAGAACGGAGCGGAGCGATTAGGCTGAAGGCTGCAGCACAGGTTGTTCCCCCCTCTTGTCACTCACTCTACACCCGCAGGTGAGGAAGGGCGCACGGGGACAAATTCCAGGTGTCTTCCACGAATGAGTGCACGCACAGACTTGCTATTTGCTCCTACACACACACACACACACAAGCAGGCTACCTGGTCATCAAAGGAGCAGCCACAGGGTGATCCTGCCGAGAAAAGAAAGTAAATACATATTGGATTCTGGTTCAAAGAGTCAGCAAGAAAACGAAGAACAGCAGGATATCTGCTGCCTTCCAACCAGTGGAGTCCAAGAGACAAGCCTGAGCTGCATTTTGTTTGGAGGAACTGCTGGATCCTACGCTTTAACAGGGAGCTTGTGTTGATTTCTCTCTGCTATGGAGTTTGTTGCTGTATTCTGGCTACGGGAAGGTCACTTTTTCTGAGATCCGATCACATCTCATTTACTGTCTTTCAAATATCCAGTGGGGGGGGGGCGTGAGTCATGCTCCCCAAAGAAAAGCCCCAGGAGGGCCAACTGATCTGGATGTTGCTTCTAGCAGTGGGATGGATGGTGCTGGGTTCTGCCTGGGGCTCTTCGCCCTCATCTTCAGACCTCCATCTCCTATCCCCTACCTCCGGAGCCCCCCCACCCCCTGCCCTGCCCCGACCCGATCACCCTCAGGGGCCCAGGCACCACCAGCCACCTGTGTCCATATATCGCTCCCCGGCTTCACTACGAGCTGGCCATGGTGAGTCCTGTCACCTGTTATCAAGTTTTGCCTCTTGCTTCCATCTCCCTCTCTTCACTGGCTCTCCTTCTTGCTGTCCGTTTATCATTATGGATGATCAGAGTGAAAAGGAGCCATCTGTACCCACCTCTCTCTCATTTTTTTCTCTCTACATAACTAGCTCACTTCCTCCCTCCCACTGTCCCTCCGTTATTGTCTTTCTTCTTCGCTCTCCCTCTCACTCATCTTTCCACCACAGCTAACGATAGTTGACAGCAGCTCTGCATCATGGAGCTGTATATCGTCTATGAAATTATAGGTTTAATTGTCAGTGAAAGGCACTGACAAGCAAAACACCCACAGTGACTCTATCAACTGAGGAGCAAGCGGTGACTCTGCCTTACCATGATCCCTGTTGGATTAACACTCTGGTAACTGATGATTGATAGATTGTAAAAGGCTTGAAGATGGTTCTCCACATGTTTAAAATGTGTGGCAGCAATCCCCTGTTTACCACGGGGCTTACACTCAGACTTGTTAGGATTCTGACATGCATTTTCTTTTAAAAGTTGAGTTCAAATTTAGCAACCTTTAAAAACTAACTCATACAGGATTTCATGCAGCTACTGGCAACATGAGCTTTTCTTTGCAGGAGAATGCACACACACACCCAGGAGGGAAAAGCACTGGTGGTCAAAATGTCTTTTCAATATTGACTTTTGCTTTATAGGTATTTAATGTGATCTGTTTGCACCATTAGCTGCAACCCAGACATCAGTTAGAGGATATTTAGTTTCTCTAATAGTACACGGCTCTGCTTACTGTATTGCCATGTCGTCATTCATTTAAAGGATTTATACATCTCTCTAGATTTTCTCTCTGTTGTAACAGCCTGGCTATTCAGTGAAAGGCTGCAAATGACAAGAAGACAGTTGATGTGTAGATGTGTAAAAGCATGCCATAAATAAGTAATGAGTTTTAACCATGTTGACCTCAGAAGCAAATGTCAATAGATATTTTTCACGTTTGAGTCTAATTTTAAAGTGTGTTTGATTGTGTGGCTTTCAGCACTCAAAGGTCTTCTATGATAAATCATTTAATGTTTTTAGGTGGTTCTAATGATTAAAAGGGGCAGTCAAAAGCTTTAAACAAAACTGAATTAGCAACAAAATCCAGCCTGTAAACCATGGGTTTACATTTAAAGCTGTATTGTTTAAATTGGATGGCTGTGATGGAGATGCAGATGATGCCTGAGGAAGAAAACCAGCAGGCCAAATGCAAAAAAAAAAGAAAAAAAGAAAAGCCCTGAGCTTCATTTTGCACCGACTGCGTTTGGGATATCCAGTCTGTGCCCTTGTGTCACACTAGATCAATCAATCCCTGCACGGGGGATCGAATCTGTTTTAAAAATAAATTTGAGCCAGGTCTATGCTTGACTCCTTTTAACACATCGAGGGCTCATTTTTAGCACGTTGAGGGCTATTGGAGCAAATGAGCCTGACAGACCGAGAGGGCTGGAGAGAGAGGATCTGCATTACTAATGTGAAATGTGCAAACCATACAAAGTGCAAGTCTGGGCAGGGACTGGGTGGCAGCCATTTAAAAAGCTGTAATAATGATGATGTATTAGAGAATGAGCTGGCAGGAATATTAATTTTTTATTTGTTATACATTTTTAGTGTCCACACAGGTGATGGTTGAAGAAACTACTGTAGATCACATGTCTTTTTTTTTAATTGAGCTGCACATAAAACATGATTTCAGTTTCATTTATGCATGATTTGTGTTACAACCTTTAAATCTAGTTGGGTGATAAGGGCCCTATCAAAATTATATCTACATGTTATAAGCACTTTAAATTCACAGCTATCCACAATATTTTTATAGCCCTCAGTTACAGGATTATATAACTGCATTTGAGTTGGTTCAGATTGGTTCTGGTTGACTTTTGTGTACATTTGCATGCCGAATGTGGTGACTCAGTATAAGGCGAGATAAGAAAGAGGATAAAAATCAAGAGATTATCAGACTTGTGTGCAAACGTGTGTGTGTGTGTGTGTGTGTGCATGCGTGCACTGCTGATTTACAATTCAGCAGCAACAGACTGACCCTGGTTTTGGCGTGATTGTAATTACAGATTCTGAGGTAGGCACTGGAAGAAACTATACAGACACAACAGATACATATTAATGCTCGCTTGTGTGTGCATATGTACAGTATGTGAACACCCGCTTCTGTGCATGGATGCATGATTTATGTGTATGCATACTTTATCTATACAGTACATTAATTCTTACACTCTCCCGCATGCGGTATGTAAACTCTTAATTAGAGGCAGCACATCGGAATGATCCTTAGGGCAAAACAGAACGGCCATATTAATAAATACGTTTATTTATTTATTTATTTTTTGCTATTTCTCAACGGCCCTTAATTGCTCGCCGGACGGTGCATAAGCACCGAAAGGATAGTGATGGGCCATGGTCCTGAAAGCGTAACAGCTTTTATTTCATTCAACAAGATTTTCACAATCTCCTAGATGTGAGCAAGATTTTTGAAGGTTTTTTTTATTTTTCTTAAATGATTGAAAACATGACAGTCTAAATTCTCTGGTGATTTTATTTATTTATTTTTTTTACCATTTTTATCCTCAGTGTCACTATCGGCGCTTCTGCCTTGGGATGTGTATTTTTAGTTGTGTGTTTATAAATTGAACTGAGCTGACATAAACAATATTCAGTGTATTTCATGTTCCCTGCAGCAGCTTTTTAGTCAGTGTTCTGATGCTGACAGATGACCTGCTGTATAAATTATTCAGCATTTAACCCAAAATAACTCCGCTATATTGCTTACATTATAACATGTAATCATCCCAACAGAGGTGTGTACTCCTAGAGTGTTTCTCTACTTTAGCAAGCATATCTGACCCAGAGCGGGGTTTTTTTCAGATCATGTGTATTGTACTGTGCTTCATATATATGAATATATGAACAGTAGAAGCACTAACAGTGATAGTACACGCATTATTGTTTTACTAGAAATTGAACACACTTGTTTAAAAGTAAATGAGTCAACTGAATAACAAATGTGAGAGTGGTTTGACCTGCTTTGAAGATTCGCCCTTAGCACTTAGGTAGAATAATAGAGAAAGGTTGAGAGAGTGTGTGTTGTTTGCATAGGTGTGTGTGTGTGTGTGTGTGTGTGTGTGTGTGTGTGGCAGTCGTTTGATGCGGGATCACCTTGAGGAAAGTGGCTTTGGCACCACCACATAGAATGGCCCTATGCTGTGCTCCAAGTCTCAAGAAGGTTAAAATGGAGAGAGGAACGAAGGCAGAGCTGTCATATATATATTTCTTTTTTTTTTTCTGAGGTAAGCTTCAGCTCTGTGGTTTGAATAAAAGCCGCATCAAATCCTTCCTTTCTTTCACAAATTATCAAAGGATTGACATTTTCAGTTTGAGTCTGCTGTTTTTTCTTTCTCGAGCCCTTGACACTGTGTGAAAGAAAAGTGGCAGTATTCGCAGTTCATCTTGACTGAGGAATGGTTTGTTCTTGCTGCTGGGAGTATAATTCAAAAGAAGAAGCAAAAGAGTCTAATGCAGCCTTTGGAACAAGACTATGATGTGGTAAATATTTCCATAAATATATTATGTGCGCGTTTCAGAGATCTCATGTAAAGTGGGAGGACCACTTTAAGATCAGCAATATGCACTGGAAGCATACTGAATTATTTATGTTGTAGCTGTTTTCTCTGTTCTCGTTACTTTTGTTAGGTTTTGAGCTATGCTAGCAGCACAGCCTGAATAGATGGCAGTGATGCTCTGTCAGTCTTTGGTCATGGGTAACATACTTAAAGTAAATAATTGCTCATGCAGTTTATTGATATTCATTTGCCTAGATAGCCACATAAGTCAAGGCACTCTCATCTCTATAAGCTGTACTTTGTGTTTAGTGGTAATTAACATACTTTAGAGTCTCTAATGTATATGTGATAGGGTTATCACTGTACCTACCAGAAACCAACACACAGGAAAATACGCAAAACTCAAAAACTGTGTTTGATACCACGGGAGCAAAAAATGACAAAATTGAGAGGATTCGTTTTTTGTATTTTTTTTAAATAGTGATTTTAACAAAAAATTCTGGTGCAGATGTATTTAGCTACTGCCCCATTTATTCCCTCTGCTTCTGTTGACAGGGCACCATATTTTTGTTGCTGATCAAATAGCGTTGTTGAGGGAGACTTGCCACTGTTTCTGTCTAGTTCCTAGTGGACTTTTCTCAGTTTCAATCTGGAACCTTAAGAGAAACACAACACATTTTAGACACAAATAACTGTGTTATCCTACTAAATTAACACTGTCTATTAACTTTACAGAAAGGCAGGACTGATACCGTTAGCGCGCACATTAACGTTATTGTTTTATTGTAAGCCATAGCCGTTAGCCACTACCGTAATAATAACAGATGGCTAATGTGTGGTAAATGTTAAACGGCTAACATTAACGTGTGCTCTAGCCAGCTCCAGTTAGCATTTAAAGCTGTTTAAAATTTAAACGTTGTTGAAGTGGGATCTTTACTGACCTCTTAAATTTGTCGTTAAGATGTTTCGCCACATTTGTTGTGCCATTGCTCATGTGTTCAGCTGCTAGTGAGGGGAGGGGCGTGCTGATTGAAATTGTGTGTTAGCTGGAGGAGCTGAAGATGGCACTCTTGGGTGTCAGTACTGTTGTAAATGAGTAGATAGTGATTTTTAGTGTCAATTAGTATAATTTATTTATTTATTGACATTCCTACTTGGTACATTATGCTGCCCACAGTATCTACGGTACTGAGAAAAAACAAAACAAGTACCGTGTTTTCATAATTTTGTAATCAAAAGGTCTGTAAATATTGGTTCTGGTGAAATCCATAAAATGCATTGATAAACTTTATACCTACTAATTGTCAGCTCATAACAATATACCAATGTTACCAAGCTTGTCATGGTATATGCTGACAATTGGCAGGCCATCATTATAACATCGTACATGCTAATTAGCATTATAGTGCCCGATAAACATGTTAGCAAAAGTACAGCCGATCTAAACAGGGTTAATCTTGGTAAGAGTGGAGATGCAATGTGTAACGTTTCTTTTTTTAATTGTGTATTTACAATAAATATCTGAAGTATGAGAAATTGCATTGAAATCAAAAGAAAAAAAACAAACCATGAACGAAGAGTGAGTGCCCTAAAACTCTCGGGCTAATGGAAAATGCTTTTATTGAAAAATGGTAACTGTGACATTGGCGTTATTTCCCAAGCGTATATGAAGGGCAATAGCTGAAATGTATTTTTCATATTGTGGCAAGGGCAGAGAAATAAGTGAAAATTCAAAATGCCAAAGTATTTGCTTTCCTTCTCAGTAGGTTCAGTAACTTGTGGCAATAGCACGGCAACACACTGGAACACTTTCTGTTGTCACAGCTGAAGTTATGAAAAATGTATTTGACCCTTCAGTCTCCTGTAAAATGTATTGGTCCAGGTGTGGTGGCTGCATAATAACTTGTCACACATGTAGCATATATATGAATTATTCCAGTGAACCTGGCGCACTCTACACTTTGTGTTGCTATCTACCTTGATGAGGTGCGTCTGTGCGGCTTTTTTACAGCACATTGGTACATTTAAATTATTTTGCCCTCTGGCTGCTCATCATGGGAGCAATTTTTTTTTTTTAAAGTACATTGAAGGAGCAAAATGAGTGAAAGACAGAGGAGAAGAAACTCCTGTGGATGATCTGTTTTTTCTGAGTGACTCAAGAAAGACAGAAGTTAGATTCTCATTTGAAAAGATTTCCTTACTCTTCTTCTTCCTGGGCTTATTGCCCTCCTTTTACTTTTCTCACTGCTTCCTGTTTTTGCTCTGTACAACAAATCAATAGGAGAAGCTGTTTTGGGGGCTTAATTAGGTGGCTATTTTGGGGTTTTACCTTTCTCGCCGTTTTTTGGGGGTTTTTTTGCCCTCATAAGCTCAGGTATTTTATCTTGGAGAAAGACAAGGCCGTTTTTCAGGCTGTCAGAGAGGAAGGATGAGGAAAGGAGAGGGCAAGCAAAGAAATGAAACAAGATCAAGAAGAAAAACAAAAATGAGAAGACACTG
The DNA here is from genome assembly GCA_024447675.2 of Pterophyllum scalare. NCBI lineage: Eukaryota > Metazoa > Chordata > Actinopteri > Cichliformes > Cichlidae > Pterophyllum > Pterophyllum scalare. The sequence continues at coordinate 13,606 of JAMQGT020006063.1, read as the reverse complement.
TTGAAAACATTAATGAGGTGTCAGTGACACAGCAATGCCTCCTTTCCTGCATTTCCTGCAAACTCTGACCTTTATTTTGCTATTTTATGCCTGCTCAGCTCACAACCTCAGTATTTACCTTCCTCTGCCTGACTTTCTCCTTACAGCCTTGCCCATATTTCTTTCTTTTTTTCACCACACATAAACACCTTTTTTTTTTCTTCCAGAACTCTTCCTTTCACTATATTTTTCTCTCTGAATCTGCTTGCTCTGCAAATGAACCAGAAAAGTCTATCTTCAGAAATTCATCCTCTGGAAACTCATTGCTTTGCTTTTTTCCACCATATGCGGTCACTCCAGCCTTGGCTTATTAATTATATTTATGCTCTCTAGCTCTTCCAATTATGGTGGTGGCTCTAACAGGAAGTAGTTGAACACATCTCATAATTATCCATCAAATGATTATTCATTTGAGCAAACCCCCACTGACTGTAGCGCTATAGCCGCTGTAACTGAATAATCCATTCAGCAGGAATTGAGCCAAGCATAGGGAAATTTATATTTAATTCCTTTTTATGTTTTTATAATGTTCATCCTTCTCTGTATCCATTTTTTTTCCTTTAAGGGTTTTTACTATTATTACTCACAAATGTAAATGTAGAATAGTTTTTCTTTTCTTTTTTTTGACTCTCTTTAGTTTTGAGCCCACAGCCAATTATGTTGAATAACTGTCTCCTTATGTCACATCTGTCTCCATGGAGATGGTGACAGAACCTCCAAAGGTTAGACAGAGTGAAAATCTCCTCCAGAGGTCATGAATCATGTTGAATGTGACCTACAGTGACATCATGAGGTTAAGTAATGGGCTATTGTCAGGACCTCACCACCGTTTAGTGACTTTACCCTGAGCTCATTATAGTTTTGATGATAACTAGGGGTGACGCTTAGAAAGGACTATTTTCAAGTGCTTCTTTTTCTCATGATGATACTCGAATCTGCACACACCAAATAGCACAAATGGTTCTCGTCACTGAAAACAACAGAAATTATTAAAAGGATGTACACTGCAGACTGTGATCTTGAGGGGCCCGGATGAATTATTTATACACATTATAGAAAGGACCATCCTTCGTCACGCTTCTGCCTCTCTCTAAGATGTGTCTTAGTCAGCAATTAGCATTTCAGCGATTGATTTTTGATTTTCTGAAAGAAGTTATTCTTTTTTTTGGAGCTCATTTACAGTTGACAGTTTGTAATGCCAGCTATTTGCATATTCACCTTCAAATTAATGGGCTGCCTTAATAGTTTATACTGCTTGCTATTGTAAGATGTTTCAAAAAATCACAATTAATACATTATTCTCAACATGAATTTCCATAAGTTGCCCTTGTATAATTGGAAGCATTGGCAGCTGGATTTGCCAGCATGTAACTGTTGTGCCGACTGTAATCAGCAACAATTTCTTACTGTAAAAAAGAAAGGTATGGTGCTGTGCTGTATAAAATATAAGCTCTACAGTGTAATCCTATGAGCTGTGATGTTTCCATTAAACTGTTATTTTAGTGTTCTGCAATCTCTGTTGCTCTAGTTAATTACTGTAAAATATAACTTCATGTCCTTCTCCCTTTAGCCTAAATTCATCTTCTTGTCTTTCTTGTACTATGATGAGAGCACATTAGTCATGATTCCCCTGCCTCTTCCACTGCATGATTATAGGAATGCTACCACATTCAAAATTTTAACAACTTCCTTGAAGACAGATACTGCCCGGATGTGATTAATCACTACAGGGGTTTCCTTCATTGTAGCCCACTACTAGCTAAACTTTAACACGGCTCTCTGCTACACAAACACTGGAAACCACATCAAACACCCACAAAAATCAGAGTCTAAAGAGAAGATAAAAGTGGACTAACCATCACTAAAGTAATGATTTAAACATCCCATAAGTTTTTTAGCTCGCCAGAGATTTGGGGGGGGCTATTATGCCATAAAAATACGGCAGCTTGCTCTTAATGTTTTTTTGCTCAAGGACGAAAGCATTTATAGGATTCAATTATATTCCCAAAAACAGCACATTGTTGTACTAGATTTACTGTATTCTCAGTGTTTTGTTACGGTGTGTTTTCTATGTGTGCGTAAAACATTAAATGACTGAGTAAATAGGCTGTGTGCAAGCGCAGATGGTAGCACCCTGTCAAAGGTGATTTTTGCTATTGCTCAGCACTTTAGAGCTGGGACTTGAACGTCTAGACAAACATGTTTTTGCAGACACATACGCAACCAAGAGATAATTCATCCCCTGATAAATACGTTTACAGCCGTGCAAATATAATATTTGTAATCCTCTCCATCTTGCCCTGCAAGGTCTGGATAAATATCTCTTGCTCTGCCAGGTTTCCAGTGCAGTATTTCTCATTTATTGTGGTTTATCAGGGCAGAAGGAAAAGGAAAAAAAAAACTACATAAAGAGAATGAAGCATGGTGATGTAAACCGCGAACAAGCGAGGAAGATAGAGAACTATTTAGAGAGAGGTGGTAGATAAACTGAGACGAAGACAGAGAGAGCGTACATGTGATAGAAAAGAGAGGTGCAGCAGAGAGGCAGACAGAAAAAGAGATTGGGATAGCCTCTCCAACCCACTCTAGTCTAGGCTAAAGTAGCTAATGGGCTTGCCCAGACGTACTGAGTGGATATTGCATTGGGACTTCCTGCAGTCCCACAGCAAACAGACTACCAGGGTTGGCTAAGAGGGCTGCTGGCCAGCCGGAAACATGATATCATCTCGCTAGCACAACTAATATGGACACACGGCCAGAAAGTGAGAAAGACAGTGAGGCGGGCAAAGCCGGCATGAACCCAGTTCTGACAGATTCTAAGAAGGAACACCTGTGGGCAGAATTGATTGAGCAAGTCGACGGGTCAGCGGAAGTGCTCTGACGTGCATGTGTCGTGTCCCGACATGGACTAATTACACTGTAACTTGCTGAAGGACAGGCGTTTGTGATGAACAACTAGCAGAAAACTTATGTACCACACACTTCTCGCACTAACGTACAAAACGAAGAACACTTTCTTTCCATTCTAAAATTCTTTATGCATCTTTAGTGTTGGCAGAGTACTTTAGAATAAAAAGAGCAAAGGTATTTTAGGGTCTGTGTAACCACAGTCTCCTTTTCGAGTCCAGATGGAAACCTTTGGTGCGTGTTCTCTCTCTAATAACACCACTTACTGGTGCTTGTCTAATTATGTCAACTTGCCACATACTCTAATATGTTTTCACATCAAATACTTAATATAATCTCACTAATTTACATAAATTTTTTCAAAAATTGCAGAATTTGTCCTAAAAGTCACATTTTTAAAAATATCATCTGCATATGTTTAACTTTTACTCTTCTGGGATGGCACAATCATTAAATCATTGCTACCCAACCACACTTCCCTGTGAACAACAGGCCACACTGTATAACACCCAGGACTATACTCCCTCTGGAATCGTTAGCACTCTCAGAAGGGCAGCGTTGTGCCATCGCAGGTCACAAGTTTAAGCGCTGGTCAGAGATCATGAGGTTTGGGGTTTTTTGGCTTGTTTGTTTGTTTGTTTTTTGCCCACTCCTTGTTTACTGTGCTGCAAGCTGCCTCTGTGAAACAACTACAAGTGGCCTTCCTCTAACTATACTTAGAGCTTAGAATCATAAGTAAAGCTTAGTGCATTTGCATTAAGCAGCACATTTTTTTTTTATCTTGCTGCAATACCAAATGCAAAGTAAACTGAATTAACATTAAAAGATATGAGTGGGAAAGGAGGCCATCCTCTCCCTCACTCGAGTCTTATAACCGACTTTAAAGCACGTCTTAACCTGTGATTTATCCTGTTTTACAGGGCGCTTAGTGGATATGGATATTTCATATGGATTCCAAAAGCCCCCCAGGGTACTGTAGATGTAAACAATCTATGTCCCATATTTGTCAAGATGAAGAGTGCAAAAAGGAATTTAGCCTAGCTAGCAGGATGAAACTGCAACCATCCTGCCTGAGTAAGATTGATTAGATGCTCATTACTCCATGCATGCTTGCGTTAGTGCGCGCGCATGTGTGTGTGGGCGTGAGGGGAGATGGGGAGGTTGGGGTGTGGGTGAGTGTGTGAGTGGGTGTTTCCTTGATTTGATTTGTCAAGTGTTCAAAAGCAGGCCAAGGGATTAATCACAGCAATGATACCGTGCCAAGCTATTATCTACATTGCTTCATTTGAAGATGCTGACTCGTACTCGGTACCGACTGTCTGTGTGTATGCGTGAGCTGCTGTTCCTCCATAACGAGCAGCTTAAACTGAAGAAGAAACTTTCGTGCCCATATGCTGTATCTGTCTGCGTGGAGGTCAAGTCCTTTCGCCAGATATTCTTGTACGAACTTTGTTGCATAGGGCAACTGACTTATAGATACAAGCCAGGACTTTTTTTCAAATCCATATTTGCTCAGTCTGCTTTAAAGATGCAGTTTGAAGTGTACACCCAAACGGAGAGGTCTTCTCTCATATACAGTTACACCCTTCCCTCTCTCTCCCCTTACCCCATTTAATTGAATTCCTCCTCTTTATGGCTGTCCTCTAGCCAACACATTTGATCTTTACTCCTCTCTTGCCCCTGCCTGCCCTTATCACTGCTGACCGCAGCAGATTTTGTTTGTTTTATGGAATTTATGCTAATCCATGCTAAGTGTTCACAGGTAAATGTTAATAATACAAAGCAGGATTGAAAATTCATGGTATCAAACTATCCAGCTAGCTATTTTTCTACCCCCTCACCCCCCACCTTACAATCTGCTACCGAGATGTCTTGTTATCTTGCTATACTAGCATGCAACAATACTGCATTGTGTTTCTGTAATACAAGCAGATATACGCTATTCTCATCCTTGGAATAAGCAGTATACAGTACAGATTACATCTGTGAATGCAGCAGATAGAAACAAGCTTATCCCGAGTACAATATCACTCTCCCATATCCACAGACGAGCGGCCGTGTGTAGCCTGAATGGAATCTAACACGCATGATTTGCCACCAGCGGTAATTCCACAAACCAACATGCCAACTCATTCATTTTCATAAATAGCCCCTGTTTGTGTTTTATCTCCATCCGTTGTCCAACCATCATGTTGTTTTTCTTTTCTGCTTATCTCTCAACTAAGGCTCTCATTTTTATCTCTGCTTCCTTTCGTTCTATCCATCCTCTCAATCCAAGCTCGTTCTCGCTCTCCGTTTTCCCCATAATGCCAAATTGCTAGCTCGGGCTACTTTGATCTACATTTGCAACAACGTCTGAGTGAATTAACGCAGTGCTGCCACTGTGTGCAGACATCTAGGACATGTAGCAGAGAAAAAACAAACAAACAAACAAAAAAAAGGCCTTGTTCTGTCTATCTGGCCAAGCCGGAGCAGAGCTTATCGGGCTGTACTCGAAGATATTCACCCCGCTCCAGTGCAAGAGTGTACATATCAGTGCGAGTCCAGGCAATGTAGTCCCAGTTTTCAAATGTCAAATGTTTATGCATGTGTGTGTTGTGTGTACATTTAAAGCTGGAATAATACTGTAGAATTAATGCTTCAGCTGACCTTATTATTGTGAGGGTGTAGAAGTCTGCTCTGCTTCACTGCTTTTACAAAAATCCAAATATGTCTTCTTTAATACCAGGAAGAACTTTATTGACTCCAGTACTGTTATCAGTTATGATGCATGGTCCTGTGTGATGCGTAATTAAAATCTTTTTCACATCAATTTTAGCCCTTTGTCCTCACAAGTCAGGACTGCATCCACATTATTAGCCCCTATATCATCTAACTTTATTATCTTTGCTCATAGGAACCATTTAATTATGATAACTAATCCCAGGCAGTGCTTCTAAGTGAGAAAAAAAAAAAACAAACCAAAACATCTTTTATACCTTTTCCAGGTGGAAGTGATGAGCGAACAGTGGTGATTATTGGAGTTGGCATTGACCGCAGAATCAATCCTGAAGTGCTGTATCGATCCTTATTGCGGCTGTTGATGAAGTGAAGAGGCTCATTGTGCCAATCACTGGACAATGATTCAGTGAGCTGATGGGTTTTTACTGAGGGGTTAAGACTGCTGTCCAGCAGGCTTTGTTGAAGTTCAAACCTTTGCTATTGATTTGGCTCAACATTATGGCCGAAATCCCTCCTCGGCATTATGGTATTTACCTTGGTGTGAGTGGGTGTTTATATGTTGTATTTGTTAGGATATCTTCAGATACTGCGGGAGATACGCTCAGGTTTCCTGCTCTGGTTGTGGCGATGTTAGACACAGATGAACGTTGTCTTTTAAAAGAGATCAAGTCTACATACAGTGGTTGGAGAGAAAGTGGGGAGGCAAGGCACAGTCTCATAGACTTTCATAGTTTTCACCCACTTACTTGTTTTTCTATGTTACTGTTACTCACTGACATGTTAAATTTGGGCAGTGGGTGTATGTGAATATGTTTAGGCACTAAAAGCTACTTGGGTTTAGGATACAGCTGTGGTGTGTGTTAAAGAAGGCTCCTTCATGATATTAACGGCACATTAAAAAAAAAAAAAGACATTTAGCCAGTGTGTTTAACAGTGTGTCACACCAGGGGGCTTTTTACAAGTGTCCATATGTGAGGAGTCGGGAGCAACAGACAGATGTTGTTACACTTCTTCTAAATTGGAAGCACTTGATTCCTGCCTCAACTTTTGATTCAAATTGTTAATAATTAATGCCAGTACCAGTGGATATAATATTTATGATAGTACAATATAATTTAAAGGATAACCAGATGTGGTTAGCAAATAATACTTTTTTTTTTCTTTTTACAACTTAGCAACTCTGGTTAGTTCTGGTTTCCAGGAAGTTTCCATCTAGATAGGAACTGGCTAGCTTGGTGCCCGCAGCCCGCTCTCCTGTCTCGTGGAATACTGTCAGTCCTCTGTTTTCAACTGCCTCCAACTGTGTGTGTCCATGTGTATCCTGTATTTTTCTGTAGGTGTGTTTGCCCTGTGTATCTTTTCACAATGCTGCATCACTGTAGTTTCACCAGGAGCTATCCTCCTGCCATGCAAAATGCACCTCAATGTGGATCCACTTCAGAGCTTCTCCACGTACGCAACCACGAGCAGTGTTTTTTTTTTGTCTCTCTTACAGATATATCTGTTTGCACTGCTGACCTACGTTAAACAACTTGGGCATCAAGAAAAAAAAACAATGGGTCTAAATATATTCAGTGACGTCTCACTTAAACATCAGTCCCTAAGCAAATTAGAGGTCTGAGTATAGTGACACTGATTTAAAAAAGGAAAGTAAACAACTGAGTGTTTTCCAGCAGAACGAGCCTGTAAACACTGACAGCCGGATCACAAGAGGATGAATTTGTTCTGATCCTGCTGAGGATCATCATAACAGTCATATAGAAATAAACAAACAAGAAAAAAAAAAAAGAGACGTCAGTAGCCACCGATTAGAGCTGCCATTCAGCTCTGTAAAAAAAAAAACAGCAAATCTATGCGTGTGTTTTATACAGTTGATATTTCTCACTTTAATAGAGATGAGCTGCACCAATCAGTCATTGGTGCCAAGTAGCAATCTGCTTTGATGATACACACAATCAAGGTGCGTAGGTGAAGAAATGGATGTGTTTATATGTGTGGGGCAGTACAGTGTGCTTCTCTGTTTCCACCTAGAGTCAAAGGATATATCAAATTCACATTCTTTACCACATTAAAGTAATTTGATTTCCAAACTTTTTGCAGAGGAAAAAAAAACCTTCAGGGTGTCTGCTTAAACAGGATTAGTCAATATTATGCACAGTTAAAAGTAAAGGTTCTTCCACGTAATTTGTGTTCAGGATTGCTGTCAAGTTTGTGAAGAGAAATCAGCGAACACTGCAGGAGATAGCAACAGCTTTCCACGATTTGTTGCTGTAACCCTGTGATTTTCATATAACAGCACATAGTGAAGGGAAAGAGCGACAGAAGCAAAACACAAAAACATTTCTGGCACCACTCAGAACCACTCTTTGAACCACTGGGACATTCATGTTCCCTTTTTTTTTCTTTGTTGTTTTTTGTTTTTCTGTTGGCAGCTTTCCATCTTCCAAAATGCTCGGATGAGATATGAGTGAAAGAAAAAAAGGAACAAGGAGACTGGACAGACAGTTTTCTATCCAAAACCATTAGACTTAAACCTCAAAGGAGACACTTCACTCTCCATACAGTTGCCACACATTAACGCGCACCTACCGACAATCATCCATTTTATTGCCGCTCACGTTCAACTGGTATTCATTTATCATGAATATGATGCAGAGCAGTGACCATTAAAGTGTCTCCAGTTGTCTAGTTAGAGCTCTATGAACAGGAAGCAAAGAGCCTATCACTTTGTCTTTTCATCTTCCTACTGCTCTCAAATGGAGTGGAGACATTCAATTTAAAGTCTAAGGCCTTGTAGGAGCCAGTGACTTTCATTAACTCTATCCCTCTGAAGTAGCTGAAGGAGAGGTACAGCATCAAAGAACTTTAATTATCCTGGCCTGCAGTGAGAGACAAAGTGATATAACTGAGGCAGAGAAAAAAGAAAGATTTAGAGAAAAAAGAGCCAGAAAAACTAAAGAGGCCAAAAGTATGGATCATCTCAGAATATTGACTGAGTTGCTTTATTCCGTGACTTTTTTTTTTTTCATTGTTAAAACCTCAGGGTTTTAAATTGCTTCCTTGCATTTATTATCTGGCATTTGACTGGTTTGTGGAGCCCTGCTGTGGGATGCCATCAGGAAATAATGGGCAAATCTAACTGCATAATCATTTTATTTTGATTTGATCTTCACCCTGCACTGAAATTTTCCTACAAAAATCTGGAACATATTCACAACTATTAATAATTTTGATCATAGCGTTATAATGGTAGACGGCAGCATGTTTGCACAACTGCGTGTAGAAACAAGAAATCTTGGCAGGACCAGAATGACAGAGAAAAGGTGCAAATTTTACGGGGATGGATTGCTTTCCATGGAAGTGCAGAAGAAAAAAAGACTACATTTCTGCTTTTTTTTTTTTTTTTTGAGTGGGCCAGCCAAGAGTGATAGTGGGACAGACATTCAGACAAAGTGGTGGAGTGGAGGGCGGCCTGTTGGGAGCTTGGCGGTAAAGGTCAGGGACGGGGAGATGGCTCTAGCGCAAGGACATAATTGGCTAGGCAGAGAGCCAGTTCAACACACATCCCCACAAAGGTTGGAGACAGTGGCCTGTTGAGAGAATTGGAGCCTACTGAGGGAAAGAGAGCCACCTGAGAGAAATGTGTAAAAGTCTTGACAAAGATTGTTTGGTTCTTCATCCGTCATCTTTTTTCCTCTCTCCTCTGCAACTCCTGGAGATCCCTGCTGCAAGCTTTGTGGCTTTGCTCTCTTTCTCTCATTTTTGTCTCTCGTCACATTCTCTCCCGAGCTCCCTATCCGCACTCTCCAGTGCTTTTCATATCCAAATCAGTTTTTGAGGTTCCTCTCGCAACAATATTTCACCGTCATCATCGAAACTTTAATGCGATTGACTCTCTTCTCTCTTTCTCAATCGCCTCCTCTGTCCTGGAGTGGCTGCAGACTTCCAGCAGGCTGGTTCTAACAGAATACCAATGCTCTTAAATGAGCACCAAGTAAAATCCTAATCTGCAGTATGTGTGTGCTTTTTGATAGAATCAGAAAGTCCTCCATAAAGGGGGTAATTCATCATTTATGGGGTTATTCTTTTTCATATATGACATGATTGTTTTATCAAGGGCTTCCAGGAAGGTGTCTGCTGTCCCTTCTGGCGCTACTCAGGTGGCATTGATAGCTTTAGCTGGGCTCATTTGCAATACAATGAGACCTAATAAAACCTAGATAGGGAGCTGTGACTAAAGCCATGACTACCACTCCTGTCTCAGGGGTTTCCCACTTTTAGGTCATGTGCATTCACATGCAGGCACATATATAGAAAGACACATACTCAGCCGCAAAGTTTGGTTGTGTTTTGCATGTTAATGAACTCCTCAATGCCAGTGCGAAGAGAAATGGAGTAGACAGAGAGAGATTAGGGTTAAGGGCACTGTGTTAGATGCCTATCATCAAAGAGAATTAAAATCTTGTAATAGATGTAAAAAGCACCCTTGGGCAGTAAAAAGGGGGAAGTGATTTGGCAGAGGGCAATGCAAAGCAAAGAGTGTACTCGGGATATATACCAGTGGACAGGCTTTGCTTTGGGGAGGGTGGGGAGGTTTTTCCAATCAAACTATCCACAGGCATTGATTCAATGTGACTGCTGTAAGTGGTTGTAAGTGAGAAAATAGTCAAACACTCATTGGCTTGTACTCAGAGATAGCTCTCTTAGGCTTGCACAAGTTGATAGACTGTCAGCACTAGGGTTCAGCACGTAGTCATTTCTGCACCCAAGGGTGCATTAATGGGTCCTTCCTTCCTTCGTAGTGTGGTGTAAGCTGAATAATAGTGATATGAAGGTGCAGTGAGCTTTTTCCTGGCCGTTCGGCCACCAGTTACCGAGCAGCGTTCATTCATCGGTCTGTGTATGTTGATGCAGGTTTTAAAAAAAAAATCTTTTTGTTCTAGTCAAGATGAACTCTTCCATCATAAAGACAGAACCAAAATGTGAAACTGAAAACATCTCTCTGTTTTCATCCCATCCCTTCCACTCTTCACTTTTCCTGGTAAAAGTGCCCTAGATGAGACAGACAGAGAGGTAAAGCAAGACAGCAGTGCTGGTTAGCCCCTCCCTGCCTGTCACCTTTCTTGTGGGATCTCTTTTTGCATCAGCGTAATGTTTTATTGATTTATCGGCAGTGTGAGAATGATCCATTTATCCCTGTCTTGGAGAGAAATATGAGTGTTGTTGATGTGTTCTGGCTGAATAATCCTGGTATTAATCGAAGCCAAGGAGTGTCAAGACGAGGTGATTGGGCTGTTTGAGATCTGTAGTTGGAGTGGCATTTGAATGAGGTGGCTTGGCATAGGGATGGCGACTTGGGCTTAACGGGGGAGCCACGATTCATCACGTTGGGACAGCCGAACAAGAGGAAGAGTCAAAAACATCAGTTTGTAGCCTATTAGCTAGCTTTGAATGAATTTCAGCACTATGAAGGATTTTGTTTGTTTCATTTGTAAACATTGAGCAGTACAAAATGATTTATTTTGGGGGGGGATTGGTGTCACCTCCCTGTGGTTCTGTGGTTGAGGACGAGTTAAATGTGGCATTTCAGGGAGCCCTAAGTGAAATCTAATATGGCGTTTGTTTAATTAAAACCCAGGCAGTGTTTTGGGGGCAGCAGATTAGTGCTAAAAGATCCAATTAAAGTGTTTGGTGAGAGAGGAGCACTGGAGCCTGTTGGGTTTCCTCTCTGATAAGTGAAATACCTTGCAGCCAAACCTGATAGCGCTGATAGCATATAATGAGAAAGGACCCTTAGTGTTACGAAGAGCTACAGCAAGCCACTAAGTACAGTTCCTTCTGTTCATACTCCCTGACTCCCCTGCCCTACTTTCATCCAGATACACATCCTTGCGGTGTTATCTCTTAGCACAATCAGTATCCAAAAGCGGAATTTTCAGGAGCACTGTGGCATCCCTCTTTTTTCCAATGAAGCCGGATTTGTTCACGTTCTGCTGAAAGATGCGGGAAAACAAACTGAGATAAAGGGGGAGAAGATTCTTCTTTGGAGTTTGTTTGTTAGCCTAATCTCTCCCACTTGGTTTTGCAAGCTCAGAAAAGTATCTAAATCTTTTATTAGATTCTGAGGATGCTAGAACAACTGCAGTCTTGATGGGATAAAATGGGGACATTTAGCATACAACTAATGTTTCTTTTTTTCTTATTTTCTTTCTTTCTTTTCTTTTCTTTTGTACCAGTAATGCTGGTGCAAATGATTCCCAATGAGAAGTAGTTCTTTTTTCAGCCATTTTTGCTTACAAACGCAGCTGGGCAGAACAAACAGGACAGTTAGTCATGGGAGGCGTGTGCAGAGAACATTTGTGTGTGAAAATATTGCAGTGGGTAATGGGATGTGAGGCTTCATATATTCCCATTTCTCCATGCTTTTTTCTGTCAGCCTGGCACATTAACAGTTATTTCAACACTAGCCCTCTGACTCCTGCCACCCTTAGTTACTATACTGGAACCACATATCTCGCCTCACCGGCCCCTTCATCTCACCACAATAGAGCACTTCGAGGCACCCATTAGTGAAGCAATCAGTATAGTGTAATGTAAATATTTGCCTGGGGCTATTTCATAAGGACCCACAGCCAACTGAATAAGTATGAGAGTCTCTGGATGAAATTTATACTTGAAACCTGCATATGCAAACATGCACCTGCATGCAGGCACCTGTATATTCATACACAGCCACGGAGATAATGTTAAGTCACCAGCACTCACCCACGCGAGCGTTTTCCTTTCTATGTCTCAGCTGCGGTTCTTTGCAACAGTGTGAATGCCGCTCTGCCATCAGTCTGAAGAACTTCTATTGTACTCGCTGGCAGGGTGCTTGTGGTGCACTTGATGGAACAAAATAAAAGTTTAAATTGATCAAGGTAATGTGAAATTTGACAGTGCAAAACGTTCTCCCTGAGACAGCTTTGATGTTTTCACTTTGTTTCAATGTTTGATGTCAGGATTGCTCGTTGAGTGGATGTATACATGCGCTGTTATGGCAGAAAGATGCCTCCCAGTCCTATCTTTCATCCCGCCTCACTCTCTTGACATCGTTTTCATTTAAAATTCCATTATTGTCATATCCGGGGTTTTGTTCTTTCTTTTTGGGAACAGAATGTGTTTTGAAATAATGAGTAGAATTTTAGTCTTGTACATCGCAGTGGTTCTACACTAATGGTCAGTGCTGCACCCAGTCTTTTCTTCAGATTTCATTTGTGCTTCACTTGCCATTGTGGAGCACAAATGAACTTCTTAAATGATTTGTAAAAAGAGAGCGAATAGGCAGGGTAACAAGCAACTATTCCTTACCAGCTTCAACTGTTGGTAGCCCCAGTACATCTGTACAATCACAATCTATTACCTCACACTGCTTCTTTGAACCAGACCTCTCACTGAGGATCTGCAACCTCCTAGCTGGAGCTCGGGGTCGGATGCAATGATAGGATGGGGTGTAGCCAGGTTGTGCGCAAGATAAGAAAAGCTTTCATAAACTTTGATTTTCAAATGTGCACAAGAAGAGCTGCAGAGTCAGTTTTTTTTCTTTTTCTGCCATGTTCTCATTCCGTGTTGGTACATGATGCTCTGGGTTCTGGTGAGAAGAGATGGACTTGCAAGGGCTGCAGTGACGCATTATTTTTTAATCCATTTTTTTTCTGAAGTCCTCCAATAAATGGTTAGGCTGCAGATGACACTAAGTGTATTATTTTTCTACTGTTGCAGCATACTAGGTTACCTCAAGGTGAGCAGCCCGCTTTGTGTAATGTAGAACATATGTCTTTTGTCCATAGCTTCAAACAGGAGCCTGTTATTGGAACCTCCTGTTAAGAGGTCTGACCTACATACAAAGCAATAAAAGTAATGCTTTATATTCACAAATAAAATGCATTAACTGACGAGC
>JAMQGT020006062.1:50000-88458 GCA_024447675.2 Pterophyllum scalare | reverse complement strand
TATGTAACCTACTCAAACTAGCATGTCTTGTTTTCAGGTTCATTAAGCCCCAGTGTTACCCAGAGTGGCTGACAGGATGAGGAACAGTGCAGAAATCTCCCCCTGCAGGTATTCATTCACATTATCATTGGGAAAAAGCCTCTCTCGTCAGTGCCCTTGTTACGGCTCGAGGGGGGACCACTCATTAGAGAGACAAGAACTGCTTGAGAATAAGTCTATTACACCCATGTGGACCCAAAAGCTTAAAATACCTGAAATATCAGCAAACTCACAGTATCTTCTCTAATCACTCTCCATCTGCCGAGGGCATCTTTTAAAGCATGGAAAAATAAGGCAAAAGAGTCGTGGAGATAGACAGGAATGGAGGGAGAATCTGTCAGCTGTTTGAGAAGCTATGAAAATGATCTTCCAATTAGAAGTGATGATCAAATCAGGCGCGAGCCCCACTCATGAATTCTCAGTAATTCCTCCTATTTCGATCTCTTTTCCTCTTTCAGTCTTAACCTGTGAGTAAATGAGTGTGTGTGTGTGTGGGTGTGAATGAAGCTTAGATGAACTCAATAAAGAAAATTTGGTCAGTTTCCTCATTAATAGTAATTATATTAATACATCAAAAATACCTCTATCAAAGTCCAGGAGCCATGTGCAACCCATCAATATAGTAATACAATTTAGGGTGAAATATAGCAAACTGATTATCACCACTCATTGAGTAGTCTCAATCCCACATCGACAGAAAAAGCAGCAAGGATATAACAATGAAAAATACTATAAACTGAATTAATATATCCTGGACTGTACTACACAAACAGATCAGAGCAATTTTATTGCAGCTTTCAGGTGCTTCTGCTTCCCTTGAGCATTTACATTGTAAAGGACTTAAACTGTGTTAAACTGGCGGACACAGAAATTAATTAATCAATTAAGAACTAAAATACAGCACACACTGACAAAACTATATGTCTTATTCAATTCACTTCAGTTCAGTTATATAGCACCAAATCACAGCAGTTGCCTCAAGGCGCTTTATATTGCAAGGTAAAGACCATAATAATTAAATGATTATCAAATATCTTTGAGTTTTAAAACTCTCATTTTCTAAAAACAGGTGACGAGATCTTTCAGAGCCCTGAGATTATTTCAGTCTGTGTCCAACAGAAAACAACTGCCAGAGTTAATCAGTGCTATACTATTTTACTACTTCTTACGGTAAACAACTACATGAAATCCCATTCAATACTGTGTTGCATTGAGAAGCAGCGCATAGGGAATGCTACTAATTCCTACTTAACTTCATTGCTTCATATTTTCATTTCATTATGCTCCAACAAATGATCCATTAGTTTGGATCGAGACTCTAGTAAGCAGGTGAATTCAGCCTGCGTGCAGTTGGCAGTATTTATGTGAGTTGATTTAACTGCTGGATAGGGTCCTCTTGTGAAACATGAGTCAGTTCCAGCATTTAACCTCACCATACTAATTTATGCACCATGGCATAGGGTACTTTATCATCTGCTCTTTGGGGAGAGACAGTCATCTCATTAGGCAGGATTTAATGAAATGCAAGGATACACTTCTTAATTCCGTAGATGGCTGAAACAAAAATCCAGTGTAAATCCTGCACTCCTTTGTGGCTGTATAAATTGTAGCAGACAGAGGAGGGGGGTAGAGCGAGGGGGGAGGGAAGGCACTGGCAGAGTATTGAGGTGAGGAATAAAGAAGATGTACCTGTCCACATTTGTTTTGTGATTGCTACTTTCCTGGATTAAAAGTTGGATTAAAATATTTTTTGGAAACATGTGACATGAACATATACTGACTTATATGTAATATATTACAAGTCAGAAATATCAATACAATGCTAAATCAAGACACGCATGCGGTATATTTATTCACAGCCATAGACTAGCATGTGCATCATAGCCACTATTCTAATAAACTCCCACTACTGTTCTAGCCTCAAGCCAACAAAGGCATGTTAAATTCTCTTGCAAGTGCACGCAGTAGATAGAAAGAAATTAGGGCAGACTGTTGACCAATCTTGGCAAATGTACTTGTTCATTTTCAGGCAGGCCTGTAGACAAGAGCCACCAGACAAGGAACACACCAACTCATCATCAACAGCACGACACAGAACATTAACACCATAATTTACATAAAATTACTTACATACTGGTGTAGTAATTTAATTTGTTTGACCAGTACAGTGCAACTGTGAGGAATAGATTCATACAGGCACACCATGAGGGAGCTCTGCTTACTCTTCCACATGACTAATTCTATCACAAAATGTTATTTAAAAAAATAGACACTTTAGAAAACCCTATTTAATTTACAACTCCCTTCATTCCTTCTCAGGCACATGCTCGCATGCGCAAATTGACATTCGTGTGCAAATATAGCCGATGCTGTAGTTCAACATCAACACCGCAGTATCCACCGGACAACTTGCATTGCAATATGAATAATTAGATGCTGATGTGCCTCATGTGCAAACTTGTAGAGAGGCCTCAGGTTACAGTGACCTGCTGTAACACTTACAGAGCTGGTGCACACCACAGTGCTGGCTGAATAATACTCCTTTGCGATCACAAAGGTGGATCTCACAGGTGGGACATATTGTCAGTTACCGATGTGTCAGCTATAGAAAAAGTCAAAGCCAATTGTGACTTTATTAACACATTTCCAAAGAAAGACAAGGATTAAAAACATACAAAAGCAAATCCCTTCAAAATAACTTGAGTGTGACAAGAAGCAGCCTCAGAAGTTATGCTGAACTTAAGTGCCGTTGCCTGAAGCCACTTGTCTTGTGTCTATAGGTACTAGCTGGCATTGCTTAGTATGGAACGTACAATCTATAAATATAATGGTTTGATGGTGATTTAGCTTTCACACCTTTGCCTAAATTCAGATGGCTTTAGGCTCAGCCCACAATATCTGTTGTCATTTGTTAAACAAGGTGTAGGACTGGAACAGTACGGTCAGCCAACATTTCAGAGTCATTAGGTTCAGTGATCACTCTGCAGGGTACCATAACTGCAAAGGAATTGGAAGCCATTTCTAGACCAGAGGGAACAGTGGGTGCCAGCACCAGTCCCTCATTCTGTTTCCAGACCTGGCTGAAAGACATCACTGATCAAAGATTCATGATGTATTTTTTTTTTGTGAAAAAATAAAGAAAACAGAGACTAAACTTTGGTTTGTACAGTGCTTCTGTTACCAGCAGCTTTTAACTGCAAATCAAAATACTGAAAATTGAAATGAAAGACACGTTTTCAGGTTCTTCTTCCTGTGTTATTGATTCATTTATTGCTGATATACATGCAGTATTAAAAGACCCTCTTACCGTGTGTCACAAAGCACTAAAATAGTCTCTACGACTGGTCCTGAATGTGGCAGTAGGGTGCTGGTTGAGCAGGCAACCCATGAAATCTTAAAACCTGCTAAACATAAATGTATCCAATAAAATGTAAGCTTGGGACAAGAAGCTAACGTTCAGTGTTTCAATTTGTGTTTTTTGGTGGTACACTGTGTATTCTAGCTGTTTTGTGCAGTGCACGAATTTCAACAGGTAAGTGACACACTCACCTGAAATGACGGCTTTCTGCAAACACTTGTTGACCACACGTATAACCGGCTACTTCAGTGAGAAATCTTTATTTACACGTGTAACTGTCAAAGAGCACCACAGCAAATGATCATGCCTCATAAAAATCTGCTGCTGTTACCCAACTAGGCTGCTCACATTTTGCACAGTGTATGTAAATGATGTAGCGTAAATGCACTACAAACAGGAACTGTGAGTGCTGAAGTACACTGGAGACCTAGCATTTGCCTTTCCATTAACTCACAGGTCAGACTAACCACAGTAACAGAGCAAGACCACAGGGCAAAAAATGTTGGCTAAGGCGAATATGGCCGAAATCTAATTCAATCAGATTCAATTTAGATATAACTACAGTGAGGTAGATGTGTGTTAGTCTTTGTATTTGTTTAACCACACCCACTTCCATTTCTTGATGTTGATCTTTCAAATTTGTGGAGATTTTGCCTTTCCCCGTTTCTGTATTCATTGTGTTTCTTGTTATTATCCGTAAAATTTATTTTGTACCTGTCAGCCACCTTTTTATCTCCCAACTCCCTAAATTAAGGACAGTTCTGAAACGAGGAAATGTATGAGGGAGCATAAAACAATGCATCTTCAGCCTGTTTTCTTTGAACTTACAGGAGAATTACAGTGGCTCTTATTCAACATCAGCCATGGCTAACCTGACAGGAAAGCTGTCACCTTCCTGTCAACCTGGCGGCTGTTTCAATGTAAAACCCTGTCACAGTGACAGGAAAAAAAATCACCACTTGTACTAGAGAAAAGAACTTAATGTCCGCCCTGAAAATTGCTCAATCTTTTTTTTTTTTCTGTTCCTGTGTCATATTATTATATATTGTTAACAGGAAAAGCATTTTCTATTATTTCCATTAGAAATATGAAAGTTTAGGGGGGGGAAAAGAAAAGCGCTTGTAGGATGTAGAACAACATTTGGGGGAGAGAGGTGAGGGTAAAATGCAATTGAAAGGCTGTAATTATTTGAAATAGTCTGCTAATGTGTATTATCATGTCATTAAATGTAAATGAGATGGAGCTAAAAGACCCAAAGCGAAGGACTTGTGGCATGCTGTACAAAGAGAGAGGAGAAGGGGGGTAGGGGGTGGGGGTGGGTGGGTGGGGGACTGAAAATAATGTGAAAAAAAAAAAAGAAAAAATATGTCAAGGCTATGTTCATTTCTGGGGATGTAAACATTTAATAAGCTGACCAACCCGTGACAATGAACTGTGATGCATTTACAAACAGCTACTGCAACTTACCAAACCTTTGAGGCTGCTACTGACACACAGATAAAGAGAGGGTGGATGGTGGGAGCGATTTAGTGGGAAGATCCTGATGCTGTCTGAAGTCCCAAAGATAACTGTCTTGACTGTGAGTGGGTGTGTGCGCGAGTGTGTGCGTGCATATGTGTTTACTCTTGCATTTGATCCCCGACGTGAGCGAGCATCATTCCACTCCAGCTGCTTAATAAGGCTGTCTGGGCCAGCAGCTCCTCATGGCCCCCAGCCCTGTTATCAGAAACATTAAGCTGAATATTAATGGCCTGGCTCGAGACGCATGCCATTAAGCTTGGTTAGCCATTTCTCTCTGTCCTTTCCCTACCACTGTACAGGAATTAATGAATCGTGGCTAAAACAGGGTACACAAAAGAACAAGAGAGATAGAGAAAGTGAAAGAGAAATGAGGAGCTTGGTTGGTGGCTATTTCTCAAAAGCAAAAGATAAATACGAGCAAAAATGTAGCATGTCATGTGTGGATAAAAAGGGGGGAAAAAGAGTAAGGTGGCAACATATCTAAAAATAAACTCCTGGTTTTAGTTCTCTCCCCTCGCGTTACATTAATAATACACCCATGACAGAACTTTGTGTCTTGCTCAAAGAAAGAAACAACAAAAAAATTGTTTGGTAATGAGTTGTTCATCTTTATTTCCTCTGGCTGAGCAGGCACATAGGTTTACATTTAAAATGGAACAGAGAGAGGGAAAGCACTTATTACTCCCTAAGTGCTGTGCTGCTGCAGTCTAAGCAAAGTGAGCTGTTAACGGATATAATTTGTGCAGAATAGCCAGAGGAGAGCTTTTGATATGCAGAAGAGCTGACCTCTGGACTGCCACTTTAATTGGGTTTTTAATTTTCCAGGCCATCTGACAGTATCAAACATGATCCCTGAGCTTTGCCCCACTGATTGGAACCACCGTGACAAGAGGAGCCTGACGTTCCCTTCGCTTTTCACGGGAGGGAGGACAGCAGTAAGAAAAAGGAAAAAGGAGTGAGACGAGGGGAAATAAAAGCATGCGAGCCAAAGAAGGGCTTGGGATGGAAATTTGCCTTAATAGTGAAGACCCGAGTACGGTATTGTACGGGGCTGAGGCTGAGACTGTGCTAGTGATGGGATACCACCCTCAGAGATGGGGAGGAAAAGTGCACACTGCTGAAATATAGGCTGTCACTTCTGACTAGCGACAGTGCACAAAAGACCTAACCAGACTTCACCACTTGAAGAGGGGAACCATTTGTATACTGTATGCGAGAGACAGCAAACCAGTTAATAGAGGCAAACTTCAGTTCTAATCTCAAAAGAGTTTTGACAAATTTAACTATAGAATTTTTTTTTTCTGTTGCTAACTAGATCAAAATCAGCAGGTGTAACGTGTATGCATTTGTGAGCGGAGTTGTCCAAATACTCTTCCTGGCTCTGCAGGAAAACTTCAGCTCTCATCCGGAAACATTATAGCACAGTGTGGAATGGCTTTCAAATGAGGCTACATCGTCAAATCCTAACATGGCCCATCAACACGCCAACCACCACGATTATCACCTGCGCCAGTCCATCTGGCTCACTATCGTCAGACAGACAGAGAGTCTGTCTTGTGGTTTTTGGACAGGGGTTCCTACTGCAGCCTGTTTGTTCAATCTGCAAGACCACACAAAGAGTTTCAGCCCTCTAATCTCCTAACCAAACAAGACAGCAATTACACAGGCAGATAACTAGGGGACATTTTCATCCGTGGTGACAGTGCTGGCACAGAAGTGTGTCTGTTGTAGACAGAAGAAGAGAGGGAGAGAGAAGGAGACTGTTGTCCTGTTTGAAGAAAAGAGAGGTTCACCTGCCAGTCAGAAAACACAACTGTGACACCCACTGTAGTCATTACAAATGGACAGTTATCTCGAGGAGCACTGGAGGAGGTTGAGCAGGTCACAACCTGCCAACATGATGTGACAGTTACTGACTAACTGACATATTTAGCAGTTTTATTTATGTCACGGAATTTATTTATTGCTGACACGCAACTGAGAAAGTGGGTCTGGATTGTATTTCCCTGAGTCCAAGCATCAGTGTTGAACTCTTTGTACACCATGAACAGAAAACTCTAAATCTAAGCTGAAAGAAAATGACTCATGTCCTTGGTAAGTGTGAGAATGTGAATGAAATCGGTGGACAGGGTCATCATTCAGAATTAAGTCAGTTCCATGACATGCATTAGACAAATGTAGCTATTTTTCACAAGTAGTGGAATACATTACAGATGAGATTGAGAGTAATGTACCTTTCTTGGCACCACAGAGATTCTTCAACCTTTAGTCATTAAAAAGTGGGAACTTTTCCACCTTTTCCTTAAAGTTCATGTTCTCATTGAAGCTAAATTACTCTGTCCTAAGATACTCGTAAAAAACCTGCGATGACAAAACCCTTTTAACACGTCATGAAATACCGAGCAGTTATATATTTGTACGTGTGAGGTGCACGCCTGCTAACCTGCACCGCTATACACTTAAATCTGCATGCATAAGCACTCACACA
Source organism: Pterophyllum scalare (assembly GCA_024447675.2). NCBI lineage: Eukaryota > Metazoa > Chordata > Actinopteri > Cichliformes > Cichlidae > Pterophyllum > Pterophyllum scalare. Next base: position 81,052 of record JAMQGT020006062.1, on the reverse strand, counting down.
CAAAACCGCACACTCAGACGAAGCCCCATGCAGTCACACTCACACACACACACACACTCACACACACACAAGCATACACAGAAATCTCATTAGAGCCTTTGTTAATTGCAGTAGACAAATGCTAATGGTTCGGGCAACAAAGCAGCCGTGTGTATGAAAAATGAGAATCCACAAAGTAATTATTACATCCAATATTAATTTAATTATACCATTTTTTGTGATACAGTAATTTGAGGAGGAGGGGGGGTGTTCTAATCACACTCACTCTTGAAATAAATTAGGAGTTACAGAGGCGCAGGGGAGCTGAGGATTTCTCCAAAGACTCACTAGGGGGGAAATAGCATCATTCTCCTTCAGAGAACTGGGATTTTCACATTTAAATTAAAACGCTACTGTTGCTCTCTCATCAAATGTGAGACTGCAAGAAAAAAGAGTGGGATGCCTATGTGTTTTCTGTGCCAGAAAAACACAGCCTTTTTTTTTTTTCCCCCCTCCCAGTAGCCATGCCTAGCGTTCGGCTGATGAGAAAATGGTGAGACGCTGTGGCTGTCAGTGCATTGGCCGTGTCTGAATAAAAGTACAAATATTAATCATTTCTCCTGGGCCTGGTTTTGCCTCTTCGCCTCTGTCTTTGGAGCCCAGAAGCGTAATTGCAGTTGTTTTCTATATAATCAGTAGCCAGAGAGTCGGTGTTATTACAGACACTCGACGCGGGAGCTTTTGTTTTAATCTTTTGATTCCAAAGTCAGGTTCTTTTTTTATCAGCTGTGGTGTACACAAAAGAAAGTTTGATTGGCGGGGAGTTTGCATCTTTTTTTTTTCACCCCCCCCCCCCTCTCTCTGTCATGTAAATTGTTATTGTCTTTTACCTCAAATTGCCTGAGAAGTTTGTCAGATGAATGGATTCACAATGCTATGCTTTCTTCTGAGGATTTGTAGGCTACATATCATGCATGCTGGCCAGTTATAATTCAAACAAGCACAGCTCAGCCCTAGCTTGTGTAAGGCTGTATCTCTGCATGCACAAATTGGACAGATGTACGTTAACAGTCTCTGCCATTGTACCTTTTTTTGTGCGTGCGTATCTCACTCTCTTTCCCGCTCTAGTCTTTTTTTATATTCACACTTTTTAATAAAGCAGAACATCTCGCCTCTGGACGTCACATGGATGGACAGCTGTGCCGGTGGTCGAGGTGAAAATAAACCCCAGGACATGTCAAAGAGTGAGATTTCCAGTCCTAAAATTAGATGAGAAACCTGGGTGTCTGTGAAGAGTGGGAAGAAGAAGGAGAGAGGGGAGGGAAGGCGTGCAGAGGGGTGAAATAAAGTGTTAGAGAAGCACGTCCACCCCTGGCCAGTTACTGTAAATCAGGTCCCTGAATGACTAAGGGTTACACCTCAGGAAGTAGCTTCCTGGAGTCAAAAGTGCAATGGTATTTATATAATAACACTGTTTCATTCCAACATCCCCCCATAACAGAGTAATGGGGCCTCTGGCAGCAGCGCTTTTAATGCTCTAATGGCAGAATTAAAACCAGGGGATGCCAATGAACGGATGTAAATTAACAATCACCTCTCTATAACAAACTTGTACACACACACTCTCTCATGCACACGCACACAGGAAGTCAGCATGCCAACTTGCTCATGTCCTTCAAGCAAACAGGGAATTAGAGGAGCACCTGATAAGAGTGGGCTATTGTTTTCTTAGCTGCTCGCAAGTTAGCGCTCTTCATGTGGAGCTGACTTTAGTTTTTTTGGTAAGCAACCAAAAGTTATGTCTGTATTTCTCACCAAAATTACTTGACAATGTGCTCACATGCAACTACCTAATCTTCCTCAACGCTAATATTAGTCAAAACCCCAGAGAGTGAGTTCCCAGCAAACATTTTGAAGCAGAATAATCATCGTCTTGTTGTCTTTTCTTGACGTCTAGTCCTGGTTGACAAATAGTTGCAAAATTAAAGTTGAACTGACATCACAGAAGTTACCACAGTCCTGGTTAGACGTTCTAGCAGGAGAAAGTCTGTGCTCAAGAAGTGTTCTCTTTACTGATTTAAATGAAAATAAAAAAAAATTCTCAGTAAAAACGAGCAGGAAAAAGCACCTTAAGACAACTGTTGTTGTTATTTGGCACTTTATAAATAAAATTGAATTGAATGGGGAAAAAACACCTCACTGATATCCCAAACTTGGAATCTCAAGCTTTTATGTCCACTTATCCTATATAATTCAGTTGATGTATGAGTAACAGCATTCCTGAATTTATGATGCTCACATCGTGGACATGTTAAGTTTATCATGCTGCAAATGAAGTAGAATTTAGATTTTTGTTTTAAATAACTATATTATGTAACACCATAGCTAACAAATAACTGTAGTATAAAGTTCTGTAGTTTCCTCTAAAGAGTAAACTAAAAATAGTCAAGACAGTCTTCATGGTGGCATTTAACCACTGATTGATATTTACATCCATTTTTACTTTCTTTTTGTTGATTCAGCTCTTTTTTTAATCTCTTTTTACAATACTAACTTGGCTCTTTAAATAATTTATGACACAGAAGGTCAGGCAACCTGTGCTGTTAAAATGCTTTGTACATAATTAACTTCAAATGTTATTGTAATTGCAGGAAATCCACACACGGGGACTTTACCCACCTTTCACCACAGAGGCTTATGTTCTCCGCTGGGACAGGAAATGTTTGAGGGATCAAACTTAGTTCACATGTTACAGGTGGTTAAGATATAGCTACTATTCAAATTATATTCCTCTGGGGAAACACTAGCCCTTGAGTATTTACACTAACAATGGCTCTGGCACACTGCCCATGTTAGTGCCACATAGCCATGTGTGAGTGTTTATAGGAGGGAGATGTGGGGCTGTAGGAAAATAATGACAGCCAGTGTGCAGAACTTGGGATTGGTAGTTGCCTCCCCCCCCCTGTTTTTTTTTTTTTGTCTGAAAAGTTTTAAAAAGAAATTCCTACTGAAACACATGAACTCAAGAACTTATCTGTACTCCCCAGTGCTTCTTCCCAGCTTCATATTGCACCATTATTCACCAGCCTAAGTAGAAATAAATTGATGGATTATCATTTGAGTTTATTCAATGGCTCAAACCTTATGGAAGGAGAAAAGAACAGTCCTTGCCATTTAGGATAATGGTTAAAAATGTGTATGAGTGTTTAATGTCCCTGCAGTGTTTGCTCTGTAGGGGTCTCGCAGGGAGAGGAAGATGGCTGTTCTGGGTCACTGGGGTGGGGACGGCTAGAGCTTAGTCGATTAGCCAAACTCTTTTTAACCACATCAGGCCCAACTGGCAGGCAGAGAGACTGCTAGGTTCAGGCACACTCAGGCTTTTTGTTGTCCTATTATTCCGCTCAATGATTGGGATAATAGGCAAGCCTTTCTCTCGTACCCTTTACACCCCCCGACTCCTTCCTGTCTCGTTTCTCCTTTAAATGTCCCGTTGTTCCACGCTGTCATTTCCCATTGCTATTTGAATTTTTTTCTTCTCTCCCTTCACAGACAAGGTCGTTTATGAATTTAGAGTGGCTATTTGTGTTTTGTTTTTTGTGTGTGTGTGTGTGGTTTTTTTTTTGCATTGGTGCCTTTCGGTACTGTGTTGTGGACCAATATGATAATTGTGTCATCAAATCTTATTGTTAAATACGATTTCATATACGATGTAGAGTAATATCACAAATCCATGTGGTCAGACTATGACCTTTGTGAAAGATTTGGGTAAGTACGCTCACTAAATTCCCCACCAACTGACTTCGCAGGGTCTGCCTATCAAGTAAAAAACAATTAGCATGCTGACACATAAATGCAGAAGCATATATTACCCCAATCAGATCAGCAGAGAGGCTTTTCCTGATATTGTGGTGACAGATGCACAGTGAAACCTAAACTGTAATTAAAAGGTCTTTCTGTTTAAGTGTTTGTCCTGTTTTGCTCTAAACCCATCCATCCTCTAATACGTCGGTAAAGTAATCGGACCTCAGATGGCTCCATATCGGTATGGGTAGAATATACTCCACCACCAGGGCACACCAGGGCACCCAAACCTCTTAACTGTAACATCAACATGGTAATGCTGAGCTAATAACATTACAAAACAGCAATTCAGTTAAACGCACTCAAACAAACTTTGACACAGATCTGAGGTCCAGACTACATATGTTGAGGGATTTAAATACAAGGTACTTTAGGGTTAAGTGCCTCCCGTCCCCCCTCGCCCATCCACCATCTCTGCCACCACCACTCCCACTCTACCCCCTGCAATGCCTGATTCTCCATTTGCTTTTGCATAAACCCAAATAAGGAGATTTGAAGAGATAAAAATAAAGGGCACTTAAATCTAGTAACACACTTATAGTATTGTGCAGTCTGGTGAGGTTCGGTCTATCGAGTGCCTTACATTGAACAGCTGATAGTTTAAAGTTCCCAATAAAATGAAAAGGAAGTTTTACCTTTTTAAACAATCAGAAAATTTGTACATTAAATTATAGAATTGTGAGGCCTGGGAGCAGTAAAGGCGGGGTAGCCTACATTAAAAACCCAGGGATTACAGCTTGCTGTAGAAGTTTCTTATGCACAAAGTTATGCTTACCTTCACTTCTCATCCAAAAACACACTGTCCCACTGAGCACTGAACCCAATTTCAAAGTTGAGGCTATATCATATAGTTTAAGATATAGACAAGTTTTAGCCCAAGGAGTTCATAAATATCACATAATTTGTATATTTAATATTTGACATGCACACTTGAACTCAGTATACTGAGCTAATTGTCATTTTTTGATGACATGGCTATATTAAATAAGGATAAGGCCCAATTTAAGGCCAAACATGATCACCTATTTATATCACCAAAATAACAAAATGTCCAGGGTTGAAACAAAAAAGTAAGAATCATTACTGATTCTTCTAAAACTATGATAGACAAACAATACCAACAGAATCTGTGCAGCTTTTTATTTAACAACTGATCGTGTGAATTTATCCAGATAAGTAGTGTCAGGTAGAGTTGAAAGGTCAGCCGAGGACAGATGTTAAAGTAGGAGTCAGTCCAGGTCTACTAGATTCAGATATCATCGTGGTTGGAGGGGACCTTCATGTGACCCCAGCCTGCCATTAGGGACTACACAGATAGATGTCCTTATCTCTCCCTGCAGCTCCCCTGCAGCTAACTGACAGAACTGGGAACTGTCAATCAGTGCTGACATGTGATGTCTTACTCAGCCAGGAGATGGGACAACACAAGACAAATCACTTCTAAATGACAAATCACTGTCGTGGTGGTGGTTTATCACCGTTTTGTCTTAGTCCTGAGATATGTCTCTTACTGATTGAAGATAAATACACTTGTTCGAAAGTGATATTTGAGATTTTCAGTGGGGTTAAAATATCTCCATGAAAAACAGAGATCTTTAAAGTAAGAGTTAGCTGCATGGAACAAAGAAAAGATATTAGACATGTTCAAAATGCTGATTTTGCAAACAGGTGGCATAATAGGAATGAAAGAATTCACTTCACTTAAGTAGTGATAATTTAGTACTGATCATTGATCACCTCCTCTCGAAAGCTGAGAACCTCAGCGACATCCCCTTTCTTTCCCTTTGCCATTCTAGCTGCTTCCTTATATGGCAAGCTATAATGACAAATGCTGTAAAGTCGGTGTAAGCACTGCCTTCAGACACTAAAAGTGACCCTCAAGAGCGTAATGGGGCTATATTCCTTCTGGCATTGTGAAAAGGTGAGACAAAAAACAATTTATAACTCCTTGTAAGGCCACTTAAGGACTTCCACCACCAGTTTATTTGCAGTCAATGAGGAAGCTTGTAATTTTCAGTGTTTCATATGGGAAATAGGTATGTTTAGGAAGGTGACTAACAGGTAAAGTTACAAGTTCAGTGCTAGTGTATGTATGGGTTTTGAGTACATTTGTTTGGAGCAGGGTTTTAAAAATGTAATCTACATTTAGACAATATATTACTATTGATAATACTTATATATAATATTTGATTTTAAAATTATTAAGATGAAATAACTTAATTTTATTTAATACCTCCACTGTTGCCCACAATCTTTGAGCATGTTTCATTACTAAGTAACAAGGCCAATGCAGTTCATTTTTAGTCAGTGTAGCATGTAGCCTCCGACCACTATTGGCAGTGCAGTAAAATGTGCGTTAATACACAGTTTAATATAGTGGTTAATAAATATGTAACATTTACTCTATAGTGTCCAGCTGCTTTGGGAGAACTACTTAGCCTTTTTTCAAGGGGAACATGTTTTGCAAAGTACACTTTTTCTTTGGTTTTGAACACAAGAATTTCCCCTGCATCTCTAAAAACTCACTAAATATGCATTTAGAAATTTCTCAGAGATTTTGGGCCAATTTCAAACCGAAGACATAAGCACTGTGTATGGGTCATCCATGGAGTCTTTTGTGCTTCAGTGGAAGCTAAACTCACTCGGCATCTTTCTTTGTGTTCCTGGTACACATGAAAAATAAATGGTCATAATGCAATTCATTTTAGAAATGTCAAGTCCATTGAAACATTATTGTGTTCTGCATTTCTTCATAGCAGTGACAGATGGCTGGCACATTTTTACTACTGTCAGTGTAAAAAAACAAAAACAAAATAACACTGTGTCTCAGGAAACAGAGTGGGTTGTCTACTAATTGGAAGATCAGTGGTTTGATCCCTGGCTCCTGTATGTCAAAGTACCTTTGAGCAAAATATTGAACCCTGAGTTGCCCCATCAGAGTGTGAATGTTAGGCAAAGCCCTTAGGCATAGACAAACAGCATGTGTGATTGGGTGAGAAAGTGCTTTTAGTACTCAAATTGAGTAGAAAAGCACTATAAGTATAGTGTATTTTAACATTTTTGTGCACACTATATTTTAATGCCTCAGTAGCAAAATGTAACAATAAATCGGGAATAAGAAATGGATATGTGTCACTTAAATATTTTGTAATATTTTAAAATTTTCTCCCAGTCAGTGTAAGTAAGTGTAGCCTGCTAGTCCACTGTTCACCTCTGCTGTCGTGAAGCATCCTATTTTATTTACTCTTGACAAGACTTCAAAACTTTGTGAGAGGAATTCGATACAGGTCAGTGAGTCAATGAAACTCATTTCTGACAGATAGCAGTGATACCGAGGTAAGCAGATGAGTAAATCCTCAACTTTTCTGTCAGTTTTGCTGCTTTTGCCAGCGTTTGCCACCATTACTGAACCTTTCTGTCTCTAGTAAAGTGGTTCTCAAATCTTTTCATGCCCCACACGAAGCGTGATCCATGGCGGCTCTATGTACACAGCAGGCGGTGACGGTGGGAGTTTTGCTAGTGCTGGCAACCCTGCTAACGTTTCCTTGTTCCACCCTGAGAATTAATGCGATGCTAAACATTTTGTTCTGCATGACCTTTCTCCTAGGTTGTTCACGCCACACCTGTCATGACCCTGCGCCCCACCAGTGGGGCGGGCCCCACAGTTTGAGAAACACTGCTCTAGTGGCTCTAACATGGTCAGGCTTGACCAGTTAGTAAGTAAACTCTCATACGAGTAAGAATGTTTATTAGAGGCAAAGTGTGACTTTTAGGACAGTCACGCATAACATTAGCTAAAGTATTTGGAATAAGTAAGCATCTTTATTCACATTTTCTTATTTTAGAGCTTTCACGTGAGGAAGAGGATGAGTTGGAGTGGCAGAGGAGGTAGATGCAAAAGAGGAAGAGAAAGATGACGAAAATAAAAATGTACAAATCTTAAATGGTCATATATAGCGTAAAAGGGCTACTTGTAAGCTTTAAATGAAAACTAACTCATAATTGCTATTTTTCAGTCGTTTCTGGAACATTCCAATAGAAATCTGTTGGGGTACAGATGGTTCAGGAAATACTTTAGAAACAAGAAACAAAAGTTGGGAAGAATAAAATAATAAAATCAGCTTAATCAGAAAGTTGCTTCTGCTAAGTTTTTCTACAGTGCTTGGTATGAGTATGCCTACTTAACTTTTTAAACTCATAGTAGTGTTTTACTCATGGCCACTTTGATACTCGCAAGGCTTCATCATCTCCAAAGCAGGTTTAATTCTCGATATTTCACTCCTGTGCTCACAAAGATTACATTGGAAGTAGAAAAAGGAGCTGTTGGTATTAACAAGCCGAGGGAAATTACATCTTCTCTGTTCAATAAGTGCTTGGGACTGTTAATCGGCCTGAGTGTAAGACTGTGGTCCACAAGTGAAGAAAGCCTCGGAAAGCCTTGTCCACATGTTCATCTGCGAGAGAAGGAGAGAGGGGAGAGAGAGAAAAGACTACAAGCAAGTTGGTACTGTAAGAGAAAAGCTCCTCACTATCAGCCGAGGTTCCCATGTATTTATGTGGAAGATATTTATTCAATTTCTGAACTCGGGGGATGGCGGATGATAATCCGTTAAATGTCTGCACACACCTTCCCCGCTACTGGCACCTTATTAAAATATGTAGATTAATTTGCGACTGGTTCTGCATATGATTAGAGCAGAAGGACTGAGTGCTCGAGATTCAGCTCATATTTGTAATCTTCTAAATTTAACAGCGAGTGAGAGCTTGTCAATTAAATGGAATGAAATGATGGGGAAGAGTAAGATTCATCTTCATCTCCTTGTTTTATGCTTGAGTGGCCACGGAGTTATCATTTACAGGGCTTCAGATAATTGGCAGCAGTTTTGTTGAGCACCTCTGATTTCGGGATGAATTTGTGTTCTTCAGCCAGACAGCAGCTCAATAGTCTTTGGCAAAGTGTAGCCAGGCTTTGTCAATTACAGTGTGTGTCACAGGGAAAAATATCATGTCATTTCAGATGAGAGAAAGGCATTAATAGATGACTGAGGTGAAATAATATCTTTTGGAATTTAATGGTATTTATGTCATTTTGTTTGAAGGTGATTGACTTGCACCTTTCATTCTTTATGTGTCAGGCTTCAACTGCTAATTTGACAAGCATCAGAAATTTGATTTAAAACAGGACACTTATGTGACAAGCTAGCAAGACCAGTTAAAGCTGTGTAACTGATATATATATTGTCGCACTATACTGTGTAACAATGGGAGTGAAGACACTAAGAAAGGTACATATATTTACTATATTGTATTTATGTTATACCAGTTTACATGCTTTATTTGCAAAAGAAATTCATTAAAAAGTATTCTTAAATGTAGTGAAACTACCCCCTTAATTCACTGTTTCCTATTGAGGTATCTGGTGCACACCCTTCGTTTACAATAATGCTTCCCTGTGTGGTCCATATTGGCAGCTGATTATTCTATGTCAACCTTTGACTGAGTTGAATGAGACAACAGAAAAATGATCCGACAATGAGGTTCGCGCACATAAACCCCTTTGTCATCAGGCCCAATAACACGATTTGGGTTAATTAAATAGGCAGTGACTGAGCCCAACATTTGACTAGAATCAAATTAATTGTGCCTTCAGACAATGCTGGTGCACTATGATTGCAGCATGGAGAGGTCACATAGGCCTCTGGAACAGGTTTGAATTGATCTGCCCAGAGGAAATGAGCTCTTGCTCAGGCTGCAATCAATAGGAGATCTGGTACGTCACAATAGCAACACACTTGTAATACGACTTTTGTCATCTCTCATTAATTAAATTCTTTGAAATTATAAACTATTTCACATCTTGTTCTCAACTTTAGCCACAAACTACCAAACTTAACAAAGTTCTCAGGGAAGTTAAAGTTGTCTTCTTGTGCTCTGTGGCAGATATAGCCATGGGGCTTTCCTTGTCTTTGACCAGACCTCAGTAAAGACCCCAGGGCTCAGGAAAGACAGAGGTGAATCTCACACATACACACGCACACACACACACACACACACACACACACACACACACACACACACACACAGAGTTGTCTTGACAGTTTCTTGTTTCACCTCCCCTCAGCACTTTTCCATCCCTCCGGCAGGATTTTGCAATGCCACTTTTCACCCACTTTGACGGTCAAAAGTTTCATCTGAAAATGAAAACTCTGTTGCTGCATCACTCTGTAAAGTGCTATATAAAGAAAACTGTCCAACTGGTTGAACTAGCATTCCAGTGGAGTAAGGAGGTGGTCTTCACTCTGTGCAGGAGCGCCTGCAGCGGTTGAGCTGAGGTTGGTTTGGAGGTAGATTGGTCTGGAAAGGAAAGGTAGTCTTGTGCTGATTGTCCAACCAGACAATGAGACAGGATTAGAGGCCTCTCCTGACACTTGGCACAACACACAACTGGGGGCTGAGTTAATTTAACAGTGCAGAGTCAGGGGGTCACGGCCTGACCTAACCACTACTGGCAGAGTGAGAAGAACACAGGACATGAATTCACATTGAAAAGGAATAGTTAGCCCTCATAATGCACGCAAATTTCTTAACAATATGTTATAAATTCATCTCATATGACAACAGGACACTGCCAGATATATAACGAATGAATTAAATTTGATCGTTGCTGAGGTGGAAAGCAGGAAGCTTGTGTGCACATGCACATGTATATGTTTGCATTTGCATGTCTGTGCATTAGTGTTTTTCCCAGCTGGGTGTATGATAGGTTCATAGGAGGAGCGGCAGGGCCTCCTTGGTCCTTCAGTCCTTCAGTCACTCAATTCCTCTTGCTTGACTGCTTTGCTCAGCCAGGCTGAAAGCTGCACTGTTGTCAGGTTGGAGTGTGCTAATTAGGCTCCAGTTTAATTTTCCAGGATGCTCTACTGCCCTTTAAATGGCCATTTCAAATTCAAAGTGATGGTAATTGTACTGTGGCGTGCTGATCTTGTAATCACCCTGGGATTCTTTTTTTTTCTGCTTGGTTTTTTTTTTCTGTTTTCTTTTTCAATTTGTTCCATCTCATCTTATTTTTCTGGACTTTTGCTGCTTTGTGTAGGCATCTTAGATTTGATGCACAGTGCTCCCAGTCTTGCACACTCTGCAGACCCTGGTTGCAATAATCCTGGGTCAGAACTACCAGGGTTAAAAAAGGTCTAAATTAAATGTCATCTGGTAAAAACAAAGGAATTTGGTTAAAACGTGCATAGCTATATGCACCAAGCTAAAAGATGAATTTTAAAAAATGTGACAGCTCTCAAATGTATTTCCCAGAAGTCAGTGGGTCACAAACTTCACTAATCTTGCTACAAAAAGCCAATGTCTAACTTTTAATGACAAATTTAGCAGGGTGGGAGTATGAGGAACAGAGGAGAAAAGGCAGGAAAAGGACACATTGCATTACATTACTTAGAGGCTGTATTAGGGGTGATTAACCTCATGTTACATTTTTTCATTTGGCTTACATCCCAGTTTAACTCACCCAGATTAAACTGGTTGATGAGGAGACCAGCTGGAGTTATTAGAACACTGGAAAAAAAAAAAGAGTAATTTTGATAGCCTCCTGGAAGAGTAATTGGGGTTAATGAGCTGTACTGTATAAGGGGAAATTATTACATTTTGTCAAACTAAAAATCTCAGGGCCAGACGTTGTATAAAAAAATCCAAAGCGGCTATTCCTAATGTTACAAGATTTGAAAAATGCACCAACATGCATTAGCCATTGAATGAAACATCTCTCATTTCAATAATGAGGCTGTTATCGATTGAAATCACCTCAACTTTTAACCACGACTGCCTACTGCATTTTCTTGTCACAAGCAGAATTCCGTTTGTCTAGTTTAATCTTTTTTTTTTTAACAAAACATGCACAAAAAGACCACATGTCTAATGAATATTCCTTTGGCAAAACAGAGCATTTAAGAACATAATTTCACTTCCTGAATCTTAATTAATTCCAGCGAGTGCATTTCCTTTTGTTAACAGTGGAAATACCCTTGCTGTTTGATGCTATTTACTCTTGTCCTGGACTAGCTTTGCTTTGTCAGGTGAGGTTTTATTTCTTCTTGAAAGGGATTCCTTGAAGTGACTCGGGTGTCAGGTTTGTGACGCTTCCTCTTTTCAATTGTCTTTGCACTCTGAGGAGATGTGAGGACGGGTGGCTCCTCAGCCGTCACAATATTGATACTGTACGATGGCTGTCGAGGCACAAGTCCCTGCTTCTAATCTGCCCTGACAGACCGTGCAGCACATGACTGATAGCAGGTGTGACATCACAAATAGGAAAGAAATCAAATGAAGCGAGTAAAGAGAAAACTGAATAAAAATGAGAAAAAGTTTTGGGAATTTTTTTTTTCTTTTTCGGTTTAATTTATTCCTTCATGGCAAAGATGGGTAGACGGAAAAGAGATGCTCCTTTCTCTGTCTCTGATCCAACATCCATTATCCCCTTCTCCTACTGTTCTGGGCTGGAAGAGATGGTTGATGGGACAGTGGCCTGGGCCATTCATTGTAGCAGTGTCAGCAGTGGATTTATTTTCTCTTTAGTGTGCAGAGGGAGGCACAGGACAGGATGCTTAAGACTGTAGAACAAAGGCATACAATAGACTTCTTCAAAGACACCTTGAAGACACTGATTCATCAGTCAGACAAGGAGCCTGTGGGCAGGTGTCTGGTCACAATGGGTCACTCACAGATACACGCACAGACACACACAAGTACACAAACAAAAGGCACAGAGAAAAAACATAGGTGGAAGCTATATCAACTCCTTGCTTTTTACTGTGATGCTATAGGATAGATGGATCCTGGATGACACCTTTGTCCCAGAATGCAATGGGCCCAGCAGCTCTTTGTGAAGTTGTAGGTTTCAGTTTCAGTATAGCCAATACCTTCACTGTCTCTGAAGTGATTAAATGGTATGAATGCAATCCCAGTAAATGGCAAAGGATTTCTTTACTCTTTAATAGCTCAGTTTTGTGCTACAAGAAAAAAAAAATCTCACAATAAATAGCAGAATTTCCCAGAGCCCCATGTGTTGTCTATAAGTTGCTTGTTTAACCCAGCCATTACTCAGTTAAAGACTTCATCAATCAGCAGAGAAATTACCTCAGCTATTTTTGACAATCTGTTATATGTTTGAATAATAACCCAGTTATTGATCAAGAAAAGAATAATAATAGATTAAAAAAAAATAACCATTATATGGAGCCCTAATTTGAAAAAATAATTTTTAAAAAGCAGCAAGTCAGGCCAGGCAGTGTTTGCTTTAAAAATCGCTTAGAGACATTAATTTTCTATGATGCAACAGCATACTGTTTGAGCTCTAGTAAGTCTGAATTTTGCTGAGCATTAGACTGAAATTTGATGGTATCACAGCTTTTAATTCTGATGAGGCCAGGCATGTGTGAGAAAATCATAAATCTCAGCAATCTTTTTTTTCCTTCTGGTTCCATTTTTGTTGTTTGAAACTGTGAAAGCCCAAAATAATATGTGTTTGTACATGGGGAGCAGGTGAGTAAATGCAGGGCAAAAACATATCCAAGCGCTGTCAGAGTTTGATATGACAATAAGAGGTTTGCTTGGTCATGTTGTGAGCATCTGAGGCTATTGTGGGACTAGAAATGGGTGTGAGTGACAAGGTGAGAATGGGGAACAAACGTCTGATCAGGTACCATTTCAGTTTCAGTCCACTGTGAACTGGATGGCAGTTCTATTTTTGCTGTGTTCACTGGACACCTTAAGGTCGCTATTATTTGCAGACTAATTTACTATACATGTATGACATTAAACCAAACTTATCTGTATTCATAGTTTTCAGAAGTAGTGAGAAAAGGTGAAATTGTACATTTACCACAGAAGCCTAGGTGGGTAATATTGATTTTAGAAAGTTATTTTTAAACTGTACTAGAGTGACATACTAATCACTTGCATTTCCATCTTAGGTTTAACCTATATGGTTTCAGTAATAGAAGCCAAAACTTCTGGGAAAATTATGCTGTTTTTCCTCTTATTTGTTTCATTGCCAGTCTTTTTTTTTTCTTCGCCCCCTTGTCCCACAGGAAAGACTCTTGAAATTGTTCATTTACCGAGAGGAAGAAGTTGAAGGCCAGGACATTCTTTTTTTTTTCTGTCAGATTTGCAAAGATTATTCCCATCATGATCCTATTAGCCACAGGGAGAATGTGAGTACTTAAGATGGATTTATGGAAAAATAGTTATCCCCCCAAAAAACACTGGTCGGTGGATGAATCAAGTACCCCACCCCCACCTCACCCGCTCCACAGAACTTATTCCCTCTGCAAATTCAATTCAAGAGGCTACATTTGTGTTCTCAAGGCCAACAAGTCTGAAAGTCATAATCTCAGACCACAAGTACCACTTCACGTTCCCAGCAGGCTCTTTTTCCTGGAACTTTGAGATTGCTGAGGCGGAGCTGATTTGGCAAGGGATTAATCAGCCCCAGCACCTGCAGTCTCTGTAACCAGCTAGAGACCCCAAAATAGTGGGTTAGCAGAGGCAAAGAAACAGAGGAAGAACTTCTGATATCTAGGAAAAGTTCATTTAAAAGTTCCTTTTATATGTTTTTATTTCATAAAATTATTGGTTTTATAAAAACATATAAGAATTCGTATGTTTTTGTATGTGTGTAGAATCTGCATGTAAGTTGAATCCTTAAAAAGTTTATTCTAAGTTTCCTAATGAATGGATTTTTTTTCTCATGCACTCATCCTAATGAGTGAGGCTTACCTTCCCTTGCCCTTCCACAGTTTATTTTCCTCAGGTCAGAACCTCAGCTAAAAGACCCCATAGCTGGCGCCATATGTGAGCAAAGCAGGGGGTGGTGCAGTGGAAGCCTGCTGGTCATGCCACTGAGCTCAGGTAGGTTCCCCGAGCCGGATCCCCCCCACCCGGGCACCCAGGGGAGAGGAGGTGTTAAAACCTGAAGGGCCTTTGCCTGGTCCCTCTGAGCATGCAACCATCTGCTCCCCGCCCCCACCCAGCTGGCCACCTTTGATCCCACCAAATTTGAGCTAAAATGAGGATGATGACTGAGGTCTTCCAGTTTGTTCTAGAGAAGGGGGGAGGGAAGAGAGGAAGAGCAGAGGTTCAGGGCCTCGAGATGGAGAGAAACTTGGTGATGACATGACTACAAATTCCATGGATGTGTTTCCGCCTAAAACTACACGTTACTGTGAATGTGCAGGGAAATGTGTCCAAATTTGTCCTCTGCATATCTGTTAAACAGCATGGAGATTTCAGGCTGCTGAGCCACACTTGTCATTGTTGAGAGAAAATATATAAAGTCTATAGCATAACGCAGCATGCTGAACAATGAAAAAAAAAAATTGCAGGTAGATTGTCCATTATCATATGAAAATATATGAAATCCTACCATTTATCTCCCTTAATGGCTAGGAATTCACTGCAACTGTGGCAAGTAATTGCAACATCTCATATCTCTAATTAAAACACGTCTCTCAAACAGATGTAAAATGTGACCTGGGGTCAATTAAAATTGATATAAAAATGATCAGAATTACTCTCTCACATGAAAATATATGGATCTGGGCCAAATGGCTTTATACTCCCCATGATTAAAAGAGGATTTTGAACTGGACGACCAATTCAGTGATGAATCAGTGAGGGAGCTCACAATCAGCATTTTGCTCCAGCGACCCAGGACCAAATTGATTCCACAGAAAATATCATGTGAATAATTAAACGCATTGATTAAACAGTGAGATAATATTTAATTAAGGTAGCTCATTAGAATTCCTGGAGCCCCTCCATTAATGGGTCATTAACACAATTAATTAATAAAGCACCCTAAAAGGAATTCAATCTATAATGAGTACACGTTTTTGAAGAAGTTAATTAGGTAATCCCAGCTCACACAAAGTCTTGTGTACAGAGTCTAATGTGAACTACAGTTACTGCTGAAACTTGCGGAAGTCTTTGTCAAGGATGTGGCCAAAGAAACTGGACTTGAGAGTGTTTTATGCAGTCGATTAAATAAATTAGGAGAGTTTCTCCACTCGCGATGAGCAGCTCAAGAACTTTACAACCCAGGTTGTGCATCGTTGTATTTCCATCAGGCGCTGACAAAGGTGATTTCACAGCTGAGTTCACAAAGTGGAGTTTAAGGATATCTGATTTTTCTGAGGGTCCCTGAATAAGGGGTTTTGTTAACTGAATAACAGAACTGCAATTGTCAGTTGATTAATTGTTCAACTGAAAACGAGTCAGCTATTTTAAAAACAGTTTTGTCTATTTCTTTAATAAGATATCCATATAGTGTTAAACTTTAGAATAGAATAGAATAGAATAGAATAGAATAGAATAGAATAGAATAGAATAGAATAGAATGCCTTTATTGTCATTATACAGAATGTACAGTGAGATTGGAGGGCCACTCCTGTTCAGTGCCATTCAGTAGGAAGTCACACTTCCTAAAATATAAAATAGAACTTCTAAAAATATATAGAAAATAAAACAGAATGTATAAAAAAATATACATTAAAAAACAATGTATAAAAATATATACAATGTTGAGTATTGCACTTGGTGATTCAATATTGCACTAGTGGATGAATATTGGATATTACACAATATAGTATGAATAACATAATATGAATAATATAATATTGCACAGAGTGGGTGAATGCGTGAGTTCGGGGTGGTGATTGTTCTGGCGAAGAAACTGTTCTTGAGTCTGTTTGTTCTGGCTTTGACGCACCTGTAGCGCCTGCCAGGGGGCAGCAGGTCAACCAGTTCAAAGTCAAGGTTCGCACTGTCCTTGATGATGTTTTGGGCTCTGCTGAGGCAGTGGGAGGTGTAGATGTCCGTCAGGGAGGGGACAGAGCAGCCAACGATTCTTTGTGCTGGCTTGACTACCCTCCGAAGCCTCACCCTCTCTGCCTCAGTGCAGCTGCTATACCATCCTGTGATGCAGTACATCAGCAGACTCTCAATGGGTAATATGCCTACCTTGCTAGCTTGGAGCTGGGTGTGGAATTACCAGTGGGATATTTTTAGTAAACAGATGTAGCACTGCTGAATAAACCGAATGTTTCGCTGCCCCTAGTAGTCAACAAAACATGAGCTGATGCGAAGAATGGCCTGTTTGATTGGTTGGCTGGTGGCCACCGGAAGTGGCAACATTTAGCCATTTAGTCTGGCATGGACAGTTACAGGACAGTAATTAAATATGTTGGGCAAGAAATCCTAAGCGTTGGATTTCTGTGGCCTATTACCAAGGCTACGTGAAGTACCCTCTACAGACAATCCCATTGTGATGTGATGTGAACATCACTGGCATCTGTGATCTGTGAAATGCTTGGCTATAGAAGCTAAGATCAAAGCAGCATGAAGGGAAGTTAGCCAGCTATCAGAAAAGATGAAGAGAGGGGTCTAAGAGGCCTAAGAAGTACAACAAGCTTTTGATACCTGGGCCAACATCTTGAAGAGGCATACCAGAGACAGAGAAGCCAGGAGAATAAACCAAATGTTCTCCATTGAACCATCCAACATGCACTCTCAGTGGCAGGGGAACAATATAAGAACAGTGGCCAGTGAAAGAGCAGACCACAGAAATCTCCCTGAAAGAGATCCAGTAATCATCATAGTGTATATATATATATGATGATTGAGCACCAGGCAGCACAAATGAACCACCTGCTAACAGATAAGATGCACGCAGAATGGCTGACCGAAGGGCGGACCATCCCGATCTGCAAGGATCCCTAGAAGAGACCCGTCCCTTCCAACTACCATCCATTAACCTGTGTCAATACAATGTCCTGTGACACATCATAGCGGCTAAGATAAATAGGCATGCAGCTCAATACATGAGCAGGGCCCAGAAAGGAATTGGGTGTAACACCAGATGAACAAAACAGGTAGATAAAGCCTAGAACTGTACAAGATCAACAGGATCCTAAGAGCCTTCATCAGGAATTTGGTGGGGATATGGAAAACAACATTAGATGCCAACTTCAAGCCAGCTGCACAAGTCACCATCAAGATTTGCGGGATTTACCAAGGAGATGCTCTGTCCCCACTGCTGTTCTGCACTGGCTTGAACCCCCTAAGCCAGATCATTAACAAGACTGGCTAAAGATATCAGCTATGGACTGGAGCAAACACTAGCCACCTCCTCTACAGAAATGACATTAAGATTTGTGTCAGGAGTGAACAAAATACTGATTCACTGATCCACACCACTAAGATCTACAGCAACATCGGAATGTCATTCAAACTGGAGAAGTGTAGTCAGATGGTAACAAAGAGAGGGAAAGTAGTCAGAACTGAGGGGACTGTACTACCAGAAGGCAACATTGCAGACACTGAGGGCATCTTTAAGTACCTTGGAATCCCACAGGTAAATGGGAACCATGACCTGCAGAGAGTAAGGTAAGTCCTGAGGAGTTGAATGGGAGCAACAAGTTCAACAGCTAAGTACGCTAAGTGGAAGAAAGGAGGCCAAGTTCTAGTGAGTGTCAGATCCACTATCCAAGATGAAACAACGAAGATCCATGAGTGCATCAGGAAGATGGTCACAAAGAATCATGTGCTTAGTAAATACCTCAGGCAGCAGAAACCTGAGAAAGAAGAGGAGCAAGAACAGAAACCATCATGGGGAGACAGGCCCCTGCTCGGCATGTACAACTTACAGATAGTAGTGGCTGACATCGAAAAATCCTACCAATTGTTGGACAAAGCTGAACTGAAAGACTGTACAGAGGCAGTAATCATGGCAGCACAGGAACAAGTTCTAAGCCCAAGATCAATAGAGGCTGGAGTCACCCACACCAGGCAAGACCCCAGGTGTAGGCTGTGTAGAGATGCCCCTGAGACAATTAAGCACATAACAGCAGGGTGCAGGTGCTAGCAGGCAGGGCATACATGGAACACCATAACCAAGCGGCTGAAATAGTATGCAGGAACATCTGTGCTGAGCATTGCATTAAGTCAAGAGCTCAATATGGGCTACGCCCCAAAGGTGGTTGAGAATGACCAAACTGTGGGACTTCAAGATACAGACAGACAAACTGGTGATGGCTAAGCAACCGGACATAGTAATAGTGGACAAGCACAGGAAGAAGGCCGTAATGATAGATGTAGCATACTGAATGATAATAACATCAAGCTTGAGAAATACCGAGGGCTGAGAGAAGCGCAAGAGAAGATGTGGAAGGTGAAGGCAACATCCTCTGATTACTCAGGGCAGTGATCCCCAAAGCGGGAGAGTGGCTACATCAAATTCCAGATTCCAGGAATCAAAGATACTAACCAGGACCAAAACAATTCTCTCTCTCTCTCTCCATATATGTATATATATATATATATATATATATATATATATATATATATATATATATATATATATATATATATATATATATATATATATATATATATATATATATATATATATATATATATATATATATATATTTACCAAGGATATATATATGTAGTACCAGTCAAGGTGACCCATATATAAGGTGGGGTAAGCACCCCCAAAAAATTATGTAAAATTAAGAATTAAATTTTCCATAAACTTTAGCAGTCTTGATGGTTATCAAAAATGTCTTCAGCTTTACTGGAAAAAATTTATTTCTGTTAAGATTTATGTCTGTGATATTTTAGAACTTTAATTCTTCATTCTGTATTTAGTGGTGACTTGAACAAAATTCCATTGTGGATACAAATTTTGGTGACTGTTAAGTTACATATGGGCAACGCACTGTACGTTGAACATGACATGTAAAAACAAAACACAAATGGAAAACGTAACATCACATTTGCAGGTGGGATGCTGAAATAAACATAATATGAAATGAAAAGAAATTGGGATTTATATAGATGTTAGTAATTGCTGTATGTGTGACAATGTTTGTGCATCATTTCATTCAGATTGGCCCAATCATCTGGTATCATTATGGTAAGAATATGTATCAGGATAAGCTTTTTTCCTTAAGGTAGCACAGACTTAACAATGACACATTCTCAGCACTGGAACTCAAACCAATGGCTGATGTCCCAAATATATACATTTACTTTATTATACTAATATTATAAGCTACTAATCAACTAAAAAAATTATCTTTCAAGATAATAATTTAAATATTTTTGTATTTTTGACTGCTGCCTAGACAAAATTAGACCTCAACTTGAGCTCAAGGAAAATTTATTTGGCATTATATCCCTCTGCTGATGTTAAAACAATCAAATAATTAACCCAGTTACACAACACCCTAAGCACAAAGTCAGCGGATTTAGTGATTTATAATGACAGAAATAATCTCCAGCTTGGTCTGTTACATTCTGCATTTTTATTTGGAAATTCTTGACATGAAATATTTTGGGAATGCTTGATCTATATTCTACAGAGGGAAGAAGGCAGGGTGGCGAAGTGACAGCTAAAGCAGCCCTGTGTGTGATCAGGGGTGAGCTCCCCTGGTGAGATTCCTCACCCCTGTAGCGTGAACAATCCTCAGACGTGATCTGCCGGGCTAACCGGCTTGCATAAATAAAATCGGTTATCTCCCCATCCCTTTGCTTCACTGTCCGCACTCGGGCTGTATTTAATCACACGGGGCCGATGCAATAGGGCCGTTTTTCTGCTGGAATAATCAGAGAGCCTCCATGTGTCCTGGTCATATGTATTAATCCTGCCTTCCTATGGTTGGCCTTATCAGCTCCCAAAGCCTACCTCTCATGGGATCTGGGCTGCTGTCTCAGGGCCCTCTAATCTGCCCTGAGAAATTGTTAACAGGATGTAAATGCGTCCAGGGATGATATATGGCTTCGTGTATAACATACATGTTATTGTTAAGCATTTTGCATGCAAGCCTTGAGATTATGCACACAGAGAATAGGAGAGATGCTATTGATTGATGGAATAACAAATGTCGAATATCGTTTTAGATGCAAATGATCAAACAGGGTTATGGGACAAATCTTTTTTCTTTTTTTGTTTTGGATTTTATGGACATGGACAAGGATGAAATACTGAAAGGATGTGAGGACTTATCTCCGGCAACCATTTTAGTTTAATGGAATGAACTTTACGCAATGCACTGAAAAAAGAAGAATCTTGCCATTAAGATTATTTTGTGAATTTATTATTTAATATGACTGTAGCCAGATGAAATTTTGGCTTTTCTTAAACTGACTGAAAAATAACCTCACAGGTACAATGTGAGTCATGTTTCATTTTTTAAAACATCATAAGGTGTCACCTGCAATTAGTGTCTGAGACAGTGAAGGAATACATGTTTTTGGGGTTTTGTCACCGATCCAGAAATTTATTCGCGGCTTCTTTGCTGTGTTTGAGGTTTTTTTTTGTTTTTTTTAACAAAAACATCATCCTGTCATTTTCAGTCAGAGCCTGTTTTGAGTCAAAGTCAACTTCAGCTTACTTTCTGATGCATTTATATTTTGATGTACACTGTTTCATCTTTATTCTGTCAGCAGGAAGGGCGTATTGCTGATGAGCATTGGAAATATTCATACAAAGCTGTCAAAAATTGCATTTTTAAAACATCAATAAAGCATATAGCGGAGTATATGCTGTCAGCTGTAAGCAATATACTGTATCTTATCAAGACTCACAGTTATCTATATTTTCCAAAATAAGAGAATCACTGATTCACTTTGAAGAGACAAATATTCATTAATCTACATCCTCCAATCATGAATCTCCTCAGTTTTGTTTTCTTTTTCTCCAGTGCTCAGAATAAAGAAAGTGTTTGTTGTCACTTCCTGTCAAGGTTCGTTAGGACTCAGCATCAGTTCCGATGGACAGGAAGCTGTGTGATTTTTCTGTAGTACAATAATTAGACCCCCCTTTTTTCCACCCAGAAACTGCGATGCAAAGCATCTCAAAGTACTGTCTCCCATGATTAAAGACGGCTCATTATCTGTGGCTAGTCTCCGTCTGATTCAAGCCCCCACAGAGAAATGAGAGGAACCTAAAGAGAAGGCACAATTGTCCTTGTCACCCAAAAGAGAATCTGCCTTTTCATATTTCAGGTCCTACCCACTCTACAACTGGATGCCCAGTTTCAAAGATGAGCTTAAAACATAAGCTGTTCTGAACTTAAATCATACATTTGAATAATTTACAGTACGAGTACAGTAAAAACAAAATCTAAACTATATTTGCTTGCAAATAATTGAAACGGGGAATTGATTGTTCTAACAGTTGAAGATTGCTTTTCTTTTAAGGTGTTGTATGAAGTCAAACATAATGCCCCCAGAAAACGCAGATGAAAAATGACAGTATTCCCAGCATTCCCTCATCCACTGAGATAACCTAAAGGCCTCCTAAGACAGTGTACCTGAGGGAACACACAGAAAGTGGCAGGACAGAGGTGAGGCAGCATCTAAAGGAGCAATACAGAGATGCAGAAAACAGCTATAATTATGAAAAATCAAATGTTGAGCTAGTCTGTATGGTGGCAAGCTTTGATAGAAATGTTACAAATGAGGTCCTCAAATAATGAATAATTTGTGACCACTCTCAGCAGTGGCTCCCAGCAAGAGGGTGCCAAAATGTGGACATTTTTCAAGCAAGGGACTGATTAGGCTAAGCGTGGGACTCGGCTGGAGGACGGACATTGCAGCGCTTCCCCAGAGAATAAATTTGCACCTGCCCCATCCGGAACAATGGACCTCTGCGTTCGCACTGTGCACGGGGCTTAATTATAAAACATGGCTAATTTGCACACTGTACTCTGCTTCAAAATTGGAATCTAGTTCACCACTGAGTCTGTTAATTTACGCAGGAAACTGCTGTCTGGGAGGGGATGGGACTGTGATGGATTTGACAGCAGACTGGACAAAGAGCGGACACAGTGAAAGCATCCATATTGCGGGCCTGGATGTCTGGCTGTAACTTGCTATCTCTGTCAACACACAGTGTTCAGGGAGGGAAAAACTAACTTTGATTCAGCGTACCAGAGGAATAATCCTAACTGCTTCATAGTGCGGGATAATCTCCATAAAGTGAAATCACAGAAGGGCGGATGGTGGAATACGAATCCTTACACGTCTCTTCTGACAGGTGACTGGATTGATGATTCCGCGAGAAAATGTATATTGCTGAAAAGGCGGATGAATTATGACAGTTTTCATATTAAGCAGACTTATCTGAAGCAAAGAGCATTAAGAGTGCCAAGTACATCGACCGATACCATCACAAATTGACCTGCCAATCACCTCGCTCTAGCTTCAAAGGTGCAGATAAAGTATTTAAGGTCATTGAAAGCAGATTCCACTGTCTGTTGGCCTCCCTCTTTACTATTATCACAACCGTGTTGCTACCGATGAGAAGGCGCTTTGGTCTCTTCTTGCAAAATGAAAAAAGATCTCAGATAATTCCCCCGAGCTCAAAAATGGGGGCTATTTCACAGCTAGGATTTTAAACGTAAACTGAAATAGCCCTTTAATGCTTACTTCATGTCTGAGAAGACTTGGTAGCAGCGGGGTCACGGGGTGGAACTTGCCAAGGCTTACGAGGTAATCTCATTGATATTTATTCATCTAATGATGACGAAGAATGTAAACTAATGGCTACATCCATTCCATGGTGACCCCAATGAGTCTTTTACATATTAAAGTAATGAA
Organism: Pterophyllum scalare; assembly: GCA_024447675.2. Taxonomy (NCBI): domain Eukaryota; kingdom Metazoa; phylum Chordata; class Actinopteri; order Cichliformes; family Cichlidae; genus Pterophyllum; species Pterophyllum scalare. The sequence goes on along the minus strand of JAMQGT020006062.1, from coordinate 57,541 downwards.
TTGTACATAATAGAAGCTCCAAATCTTCAAGTCCAACAGAAAATAAGCTCTTACACAGGGCAATCCCAGCAAGGTATTAAAGTTAGCAAATGGCAGATAATACCACAAGATTCCAAAATATACGTCTAACAATGATCCTATAAGGGTGAATTAAAGCTCCTGACAAATTGGATGTAAGACTTAAAGACTCAGATTTTGTAGGCAGAAAATTGCAATGCTACCCCATGTTCCTTATTTGAAAACTCTCACGTGGAATTTGGATAAAGACTAAAAACAAATTCCATCTGCAAACAGCTTAGTGTACACGCAGTAATTGCAAATGACAGGAAAGATGATATAGAGAAAGGAAAAGGCAGGAAAAGTGAGGCTTGAGTTGTTCTGCCAAGATAGAGGAGGTAGAGGGAGGGGAGACTGGGGGCTGGAGACAGAAAGTCGAGGACAGGGAGAGTGTTACTTTTTGGGGGAGATCACTCCTCACAGTGAGCTGGAGCTGTCGTACCTGTCGCTGCGGTGCTGACAGGCGGTTTGTTTGAATGGGGGGTCAAGCAAGGAGCAGGGGAAGTGAAAGAATGCTAAGGACGCTCAAAGTTACTGATAGCATGAGGGGATCAGGCAGCAAAGGTGACACTGTGATTTATTGACTCCTCAGGGGGTCATCTTGACCTAAGTATGAGGTCACTGTAACAGTCACGGGTAATGGGAATTTTCTTGTCCTTATCTTCACTTTAAACAAACTATTGCAACACACATTATGCAAAAAAAAAAAAAAAAATCAATTTTTCTAACTATTTCATTTGATCGTACCAGAAGTAATAAGGAAAAATAGCAACCTGAAGAGAAGCTACTTCAAATGTGAAACAGGATACTGTTTTAGCTTCACATGAGTAAACAGCAGGCTGAAACGATAATCCAGTGCGTAAAAGCAGCAGTCAAAGTGCTCCTGTCTGCTCTCCTTCAGCTGTTGTTTCTGTCTTGTTTACTCAACATTCACTGGCGTCCATGTTGTCATCACCTGTGAAATGACTAAGCTTAGAGTATAAAGCTCTAATGAGAAAACACACAATAGCACTCATTTGCTATTGCAGCATTGCACAAAGATACAGTACGAAGCAAATCCCCCCAGCTATCCAAACATGTATTGCCTGTTGTTGCCCGCCGTTTGGCTTGCGTGGCCATGAGGGCAGCTGTTGACACTGTTACCATTGCATTTCCTGTTAAGCCTACCAGCTGCCTCTCCTCTATTCTCCACGGCCCCCTGGAAGGGTGGGTGAAACAAGTGTTACCAGCCGCCTTGACGACAGACAGCTCCTTTCTGCCTCTGGCTGTTACTGTATCGCCGGGCTTTTATGGCACAAAGAAAACCAGCAAGCGTGGAGACCACAATGGCCTCATACACACCTAACAAGCCCTCTCTTATTAACACACACTCTCGATGCTGCAGGTTCAACCTGCAACTGGAAAGGGGCGTTCAGAGGGTGGACTGTGTGCCACAAGCACAATAATAACATGGCTGCAGATGAGCATATGTCAGCATTAAAGCTGAACACAATTGAGATGCAGCTGAATACACAGAGGTTCATTTAAGCTGAGATGTTAATCAAAAAGCAGGAAACTGACTTATAATGCATCCTTGGCCATATGTTTTGCGAGAACATCGGTTTAACTACAAAAGCAAAGCACGGAGCCAGATTATTTATGAAAATTTGGAGACATGGACAGATTGCAATTTTCTCGGATCATTCAAATTTTTTTATGTCTCTTTCAATCTAATTACTACAATGCCACAAAGCGAGAAGACTTCAGAAGGCAACTAAGCATACACAAAGGCTGGCAGGAACCAGCATATGTTAGCATTATGGGTAAGGTTGTGGCTCAGGAGGTAGCATGGGTTGACTACCAACTGGAAGGTTGGTGGTTTGATCCCCAGCTCCGCTAATCTGTATGTCAAAGTATCCTTGGGCAAGATACTGAACCATGAGTTACCTCCTCATGTGTACATGGGAGTGTGTGAGTGAATGAATGTTAGGATAACAGTGCTTGGACATAGAGGAAAGTGATTTTGTGAATGAGGCTTGTGGTAAGAAAGCATTTTGAGTGCTCAAATAGAGTAGAAAAGCTGTCCATTTACCAAGTGACCTTGATACGGTTATAGGTTATTACATGTTGTGTTTAGTTTCAACAAAGAAATATCTCTGCACCAATTTATGTTATAGGTTTATATTTATTTCTTTACATGATTTGATGCCTTTACAGAGAGGTGCATGCTGGGCTATGGTATATGATTGGAATCAATTTATCTGAGGCTGATGGTCTGAAAAGTGGTCACTGATTGAATGACCAGTACTGTACATCTCTAATTCTTTATCATCAACAATAATAATGAAATTTCTTATGAAATCCTACACTTGAGTTGGTAACAGCAATGTAAAGCAACTATATACAGTACAGCATGTAAAGCATAGCACAAAGAAGATGTAAATATGTATATAAAGGGCCACTCCATTCACCTGCAATTTTAAATATTGACTGTCAGACAGAGTGAAGCATATTCAAGTAATTAATTTATATGCATAAGAAAGACAACCAGAGGACTGGTGATGTAAATGTGTTATCGCAATGTTTGGACTGTAAGCATAAGCTTCACAAGCAAAGCCAAAACAATGATCACCTGAATGCGTGAAAGAGTATCTTTGCAATGCACGATCGATAATGAAATCTGACCATTTTGATGGTACAGGGGCTTTTAAGAGCAGACTTTGAAAAAGTTCTTGTCGTTATTGATGGCGGCAGTATTCTCTTGTGGATGTTGATGGGGGGAGAGAGGGGTTTGTTGCGAAGGTGCCACATGATTAAAGCGGCGATTGGAGATAGCAAGATCGGTAGGGTATGAGAGGAGATAAGAGGAGAATAACCATGTTTAAAGTGTGCTGTGATCAGCCATTGCATGAGGGAAAGCAATGACAGGTGTATTGGTGATAGGCTTGCTGCGAGGAAAACAGAAATGGGTGACTCCTCCAAAGCTCTGCCACTAAAATTAGAATATTTTAGAAGATATGAACAATGGACTGTGAGATCGGGGAATAAAGATTCAAAAAAGTATTTTTACTTCAGCTGAAAATGACCTTTCCAGCATGTGCATATTATTAATTCAACAACTGTGGAAAATATAGCTTTACCAAGATAGAAGACCTGGTCTGCCTTGCTTAAGAATGACAAAAGTAAAGTCAGGCAACAGTGGAGGACAAGGCCAGCCATGAGGTAGAGGAGCTGTAGGAGAAGGTGTTTATTTCACACTTTATAGACCTGCCTTGTCAGCATATCAGGTTCCAAGCCAATGTCTCAAACATAAAGCTGCAGTGCAAGAGACACCTCAACCCAGTGCAACATTCGATAAATATAATAAACATCCCTGTGAAACAAATTGTTCATAAGATACCTGTTTAATTTTTCAGATCTCCTTGAACCATATATTTCCTTATTAGTTTGGAGACATTCGCTTGGCTTGAGTGGATGGATGATGCTGTCAGGGGCCTGGGCATTATGGCGGCTCTGTGTGAGTGATTTCTACCAAGGAAAGCCTATTAGGCCTGACAGGGGGATGATGATATTAGGCCATCATCATTCAGGAGACACCGCCCCCACCAACCCTTCTACACCCTCATCCATCAGACAGCCCAAAACACCCAGCCATGCTCCCGCCTTTCCTTGCTCCCCCTCACTTATTCTCGCTCTTTACTCTTTCCTTTCCTTTGGTTTTTTTTTTTGTTTTTTCTCTTTTTACGCTCCTGACAATTTCCTTCCTTTGCCACTGTCTTTTGCTTTTAAGGTATTCCCCTCATATTCTTATTTTCATTCTTTTAGATCTACCTATAGTTTCCCTCTCTCTTTACCTTTCCTTTCTCTCACTAATGGCAAACACAAAGACAAATTCTGCCCTTTTCTTAGCCCATGAAACATTTAACATTTCATTCCAGATCTTGGCAGACTAAAGTAAAAAATGACCTAATGAATCTTACTTATTGTCTGCCCTGAGTGCAATCATGAGCTAAATATGACATCCCTGTCCCCTGGCCTGTATCCATTGTCTTCATGGCCTTCCCTGTTCTTACTTATGTGGTTTAAGATTTTTTGACTTTAAGCAAAAAACTGTGCAAGCCAGATCAGCAGATCAGTATACTCAAAATCCCTAGGGTCTGGGTATGGAGAGAAAGTGTTCATCTATTTTACTAATACACACTGATCAACCATAACATTAAAACCTCTGGTAGAGTGAATAGCACTGATCTGTTCGTAACAATGCAATGTTCTGCTGTAATTCCTAGGACCCTGCTATTCACATTGCTTTAATATGCACCACTCACTTAAATACTGGTGCAAACCAAGCACACACCCCCATTCCAAACTCCCCACTTTCATTGGCCACCCCCTTGCAGGACATCATGAAAACTACATGTAACTCCTCAAAAATGCAACAACGCTAGCGACAAAAAATACTACCTCGGGTTGCCTTCTTTAAAAATTTCAGCAGGAGAGCCTCTAGAATCCTCGCAGCTGTCACTACATTTATGTTGGGTGTATGAGGCAGATTTTGACCTAACTTGTGATCAGATGGATTAGCACTTAGGAAGCTTTGCACAATAAGTACTTCCCAGACCAGAGATGGATGTGCATACATGCTTCAGTGTTGCAAGTGGTCACATTTGATGGATATTGATATAAATATTAGTTTGCTAATATGAGTGTGAATGGTTGAAATCCAGCTATGTGCTCTGCTACAATTATTGGCAACATGTAATTTGAATAACTGATTTTCATCTCACTTCTAAATTGGCTATATGCAATGTGCACTTGTTTGTTTTCTGTATAGAAGGCACTGACCTTTTTTTTTTCTTCTGTGAGGATTAAACAAGAAACAGTGAGAGATCTCTTTAGTAATCCATCTGATCCACAGTATCTTTCTGAACCCACACCCTTTTGTTGGAGTATAATCCTAAGCCAACCTTATGACCTTAGCTTTGGTCCACAGTGTCTAGAGTCTTGACCCTCCAGACCCAGAGATTTGCAGGGTCCAAAGCAGTTCTACATGGCAATCAGTTGAGGCAATGGCTGTCTGTGGGCCTTGACAATGGATATATATATATATATATATATATATATATAATGTCTAATTAGGCAATCATATGGCAGCAATCCAATGCATTTAGGCATGTAAACATGGTCAACTGCTGAAGTTCAGACTAAGCATAATTGGGAAGGAAGGTGATTTAAGGGACTTTGAATGTGGTATGGCTGCTCGTGCCAGCCGGGCTGGACTGAGTATTTTAGAAACTATTATGAGAAAATATTCAGTGAGTAGCAGTTCTCTAGGCAAAAATGTCTAGTTGATGCCAGAGGTCAGAGGAGAATGGCCATCGTGCTTTGAGATAATGGGAAGGAAACAACAACTCAAATAACTATTTGTTACAACCAAGGTATGAAATTGAGGCTATAGTTCACACAGGATCACCAAGACTGGACAATGGAAGATTGGAAAAACATTTCCTGGTCTGATGAGTCTCCTTTGCAGCTGTGACATTCAGATGGTAGGGTTAGAATTTAGCATAGACATGAAAGCATGAATCCATCCTGCATTGATTTAACGGTTCAGGGTGATGGTGGTGGTATAATGGTGTAGGCCACACCCTACCAGAGTATTGTTAATGATCCCTTTATGACCACAAGGTCTGATCTTTCGATGGCTGCTTTCAGTACGGAAATGTGCATTGTCACAAAGCTCAAACCATCTCAAGCTGGTTTCTTGAACATGACAGTGACGTCATTGTATTCAAATGGCCTCCACAGTCCAACAGAGCACCTTTAAGATGTGGTGGAACAGGAAATTCACATCATGGATGTGCAGCCAACAAATCTGCAGTGATACTATCATAGCAATATGGACCAAAATCCTTGGTCTATATTGACATGCACCTTGTTGAATCTGTACAGTAAAGAACTAAGGCTGTTCTGAATGCTGGGGGGGTGTCCTACCAAGTACTAGCAAAGTCTGTTTAACAGCGTGGCTGCTGAGTCTATTTGAATACTAACACAGTCAACATGGAAAACCATTCCCATATTACTTTTTCCATCTTCCCTCAGTACCACAAATGACAGCTTCTATGTTAAGTGAAGACAGACTAGTTGGAGCTCATCATGCACCACATATACATACATTTATAAGGCTGATTCCAAAATATTCAGACCAATTTAAGTCCATCTGAGTGATGTTAGCAAAGAAAGATTCACCACTAAGGCAGCTTTCTCCCAGGAGAGCATTACACATCTTCAAACAGCATTCATGGTTTACTGCTTTCCATTATGTTCTCTTTGAATACTGTCAAAAAATTTCATTATGACATGATGGGGTTTGGTATGCAGATGCAGGTCAGATGCTTTTTAAGAAGCTCCACCATAGATTCTGTTTTTGTCATTCATCCTATGAAAAATGACTGCTCAATAAAGACTCCAGGCATTAGTCATTTGGATTCCTGATGTCTTCATGTATTCTCAATGTCCCTCAGGCCATCACAAGAGGGTTACAAAAAGCTTACAGCTTATTGTAGTTAGTGTGTTTAAACCAAAGCAGAATACTGAGCATATGGATTTGTTTTATTCCGATGGAACTCATACAATGCTGTGTTGCCATATTAACACAACAATGTAGTGAAAATTTCAACAATGATTGGGCCACTATAATTCCATCTACTTACACAATTAAATGTAACTTGATGCATGACAAAAAGTCTGCACTATTATCAGGATTTTTTTTTTAAAATGCAATATTTCAACAAATTATAGTATAAGTATGACTAGGGCTGTACCCAAATATTTGACTATATGGATATTTATTCATTTGGTTCATTCATTTTTTTATATGAAAACCACCTCTGCTTGTCCCTCTACCGCAAGAGTCCTTCTGTTGCTTCAAACGCTCTACTTGCATGACCATTTCACATTTAAATGTAGCTAAGATCATCATACCCAAGCATTATCTTTAACTCTTTTCTATGATGTTTGTTAAACACAGGTAGCTGCCACCCCAAACCCACAATATAATACCACTTTATTTTGCAAAGTTAGCCTCCTTTAACATTTAGGAAAAAAATCCAGCGACCCTCTACGGACAAGCACTTGTTAAACGTGGGGAGAAATAAGATCCAGAAATCAGAACCAGGTTCAAGTATGACAGCCATCTACTGCAACTGGTTGAGGTGAGGGAAAAGAGAGAGACATAGAAGATGGGCATACAGAGATGAAAAACAACAATGATGTCAGATGGACCACTGATTTCTGGACAAACCAACTGTCTTATGGCTCAATCACACTAGAATAAAAATAGAATGGCAACTGTCTTGCAACTAGGAAAACTGGTGGTTGCCCAGTAAATGCAATGAATTTTTTTGCGTTCAGTGACGGATTGCAAATAGTTATGTTGACCACTTTGGTGATTGCACAGGTTTCCTGGTGGGAGGCTTCTTTGCTATGATACACTATAAATCCTGAAC
>JAMQGT020006062.1:0-47500 GCA_024447675.2 Pterophyllum scalare | reverse complement strand
ATCACCATTTTAGTAGCATTAATCAAAAGTTCTAATCTAAAGCGATGAGCCAACTTCTGGAGCGAGGATTATCTGTTGTTTTAAATACATACATTCTGTGCCGATCACGCTCTCCTTTTTAGAAAGGCTGCTCAAGCAGTGTACACAGAGGCCGGCACCTTCCACTTAAAGCCTAAAGGGCTTCGGAGTTTGAACTGAAAATGACCCCTTTCAGTTTAATTATTGAGAATCTCACTGACCCGACATGTCCTTTTTTTTGTCCAACAAGGTGAGGGAGGGGTGTCCGTGGCCCAAGAACGCCTTTTGGTGCTGGAGGTGTCAATGGTAACCCCACAGCAGTAGTGTGTGCTTCTCCACTGGTCAGCAGTATTTAAGGGATTGACAAGAGACCAGAACAAAAGCACTCAGTCAACAAGCTGTTTAATATCCAGTATTATGGAGTGAACATTGTGCCTCAAGACAGGTAAACACATCTCCATTGATCTATTGATGGCAAGATAGAAATATTTTCTCTTGCCGCTCACTGCCATGAAGTGCCCTCTTTCACAAAGACAGGGAGCAAACAATACAGAAGAAAAAAGCAAAGAAGTATATAGGGGGCTGACATTCTGCTCCAGTGGTAAATAATAGCATCAGCAAGGTGGCCTATCTATAACCCCTGAAACTGCTGTCTGCCAAGATAAAATGTTGGGCCTGTTTCTCCGGCGCCTTCGAAAAGATCAGCACGGTTGATGGAGTTTTATTTGTCTTTAATGTCACACTCAGTCTGGGCTCTCTAAAAAAGAGTCTCGAGTAAACACTAATGACAAGAATGCTCTTACACACTTCAAATTGGACGTAAAGCACACCGCTGAAAAGCCAGTGCACCTCAGCGGACCGCTAATCTGTTGAACCTCTGAAGTGGATAAGATCGTGATGAAAAAAGCCTCTGGAGTTCTTCACAATACAGACTGATGATGAGTAGAGCAACCTTATGCCTGCTCACACAGTCAAAGGAAACCAGTTCTTTTTTTTGTTTGTTTTAACAATCTATCTTGTCTCACAACTGAATTAAAAGTCCTGCATGTATGCCACTTCTGTGTTGAAAAATATCAAATTGCATGTTTTACCATTGTAATTGCCATATTGTATTGTTGACACCCTCTCCTCCTCTGCTATCTTTTAACTGTGCGCTATTATGACTTCTCCCTTGTAAGCTGTGAATTAGATGCCTGCTTTTAAGTTTAAATGGAGGCGTATCCTTTCCCACAGGCTCTTCATATGAGCCCTCTGTCAAAGAGATGGGGACAGACACTTGGTATGCTGTTATTTTGTGAACTACTCCGCTTAGTGTGAAAGCAGAGGGCATCTCGTCCCAGCAGGAAGTGGACAGCTCTTCCCCCTGTAATGATGCATAACTAGCACACTTCCATTCACTCTTGCAATCCTCAATGAGGATAGCCTCTCAAACCTAACTATTATAGTCCAGCTAATGTCAGAGAGTCAGCTGCATTCAGTATTATATTTTGGTCTTTTCTGCAGTTTGATTACTCTCCTTTACAAACACAGTCCCCCACCACCACCACACCCACAATGGCATCCGTTTCCCATTATCTGGTTGTCTCTTACCACAGTCTCTTTGATTTCATCTTTATTGTCATCCAGGCTTAATGCTGATTTTCAGTCCTGTTTGGTATAACAACCACTGTGGGTAACTCACACACTATATTAAAAACTGGTGGTGCAACAAAGAACTCTAAACAGTGGAGACCTGCACAAGCAAATTATCACTGCTAAATTAAAACTCTAAGCACAGTCTAGATGGTAATAATATAGTAAATCTCTGGAGCAATCACAACCTGGGTGCATAACTTCACTTATCTTTTCAGTAGTCAGCCTATCAGAGTGTTTTAGGGGTTCTAATGGCCTCATGAAAGTGTCTTTATTATGGTATACATAATAAAGGTAATGCAGATTAGTATCTGTTGAATCGTATGGATGAGCAAAAATGTGCGGTAGTGTTATGGCTTTTGAGTTTGTAGTGCACCCATATTATTTGGAAGATGTATGACAGCAAAACAGCTCGTGATTTTCCTGGATTATTATATGTTACAATTTCTATGTCTAAGTCGCTTCCTTAGTTGTTTGTCAGAAAATTCTTTGCTTTGTGGTGCAACATTAAAAACCCATTACTAGGGGTCTCATTTTAGTGCATGATAGGGTTCATATTTCAAAACATTTCTTTGTTCCCTCAACTGTTGATTGTTATTCATGCAATGCAAAGTATAAGCTCCCAGTTCCTTGCAAACCCTACCGTGATGTGTATCACAAACTCTTGTTTGCCTCCCACCTTTCAAATCACAGCTTAATGTGATGGCATCAGGATTATTTTGCGCTTAAACTTATGTGCAGAAACAAGAAATCTGCATAAGCGTCAAACAACCTCATTTAAAGCATCATTTCGTGGGTCAGCGGGGTTTATTTGACCTAAAAGTTCTCTTTCATATACTTTATACGGTCAAAAACTCAAAAATAAAATAGTGGTTTTGAGATTTTATTAAAATCTTACAGTGTTTTTGGGAATATTTTAAGTGCTTTGTCAATAGTGGCATTCAGGATGTTTAGTTCTGGTCGCTGTGGGCATAAGTGGCATATTTTTTAATGGGAAGACAGCTGCATTTTAATGTTCCACAAGAACAGGCTACCACTGTACTTCTTTCAGCCGTGGCCCTTCTGAATTCAAGCCGATTATGGATAACAACCACATTACAGCACGATGCATCAAAGACCTAGCTTACTGCTCAGTGGGGAGCCACTCTGGCACATTTCAAAAATCCACCCATTCAAGAGCTCTCAGTGGAAGCATGTTATGCATTAAATGTGTCACACAGGAAAGTGTCTTCTGATCCATCCGATTCCAGTCCTCATTGCTGATGCTATGTAGTTGTGCTGGTTTCATTAGGGGGGGGGGAAGCAGCGAGACAAAGAACAAACAGCAGCGTAAACAAAGACTCACAATGAAATAATGACAACAAAGAATTTGAATTTAAAATGCAGCTCATTAACTATTAACTGCTTTCCACACTGATTGTTTGGTTAATTAATTTTTAAGGTTTAGGAGATTTTCCTGAATGTTATTTTGCAGGTTATGACTTAAAAATCTAACTAAAATTTAAGAAACACAGTCCACGATACCGTAACACTTTTTTAAAAAAATCAGAAAATTCTGCACTATAATGCACATTTAATGTATATCATATTTTATGCTTTTGGCTTTTTTGCCAAATTGCGCAGATGCATCCCTCCTTCTGGACATTTATGCAAATATTCACATCCATTATAATTTAATCTGATTCTTGTAAACTAATTGCAGGGTTGTTGTGTTAATAAGCAGCTGTTTTTTCACATGCAGGTGTGAGGACACTGGGCTACCTGGGTGTGTTTATGTATTTGCATAGCTTCACACCTGTTAATGAAAGTGCTTGTTTTTTCCAATGAATTTCCATGTTCCTCTAATAAGACTCAGTGTCCTCCTACAGCTCCCCTAATGACTGTTATCACACCACCTTCACAGAGCCCAACGCATGAGTTATAATAAACTGTGCACCATAGCTGTGTGTGTGTGTGTGTGTGTGTGTGTGTGTGTGTGTGTGTGTGTGTGTGTGTGTGTGTGTGTGTGCTTACACAGTCACATAGGTGATACGTGATCCATGCAAAGGGGTGGACAGGGGGAACCAGCAGATCAGTTTGTTCAACCAGAAGAGAGCTATAAAAATATTCAAATTGATTAAACAGGCATTGCATTGTCTTTACCCATTCATACTGATACCGCCTCGGTGCAGGACAGAACGCAGCAGGAAGTCCTTCCTGCCAGCAGCAATCAGACTCTTTAATGTTAGCCACTAATCTTAATGCACAGTTGAATATAGTATTTATATTTATGTTGCGTATATAGCTTTTATTTTATATTCTGTATATACTATTCCTATTTACATAGTATTTATATTGTGTATATAGTATTTTACATTGCATTCTTATAGCATGGTATGTATTATTAGTGTTAACTGCTACTGCTGCTGTAACAAAGCAATTTCCTGCAAAAGATCAATAGAGTTCTATTGTATTCTATATAAAAGAAGCATATTATTGTTTACCTTGATTGTATGATATATGAAATATATTTAGCTATGTTATATACAGTATATTCTAACTTTTGTCTTTTTCTTGGACTTGTTCCCCCTTTCCTCAGCCCATTGTCCTGCTCTCAAAAAATCCAGCCAACACTGACATTTTGCGGGTGAGAGCTGGTGAGCGCCTGCCAAACCTTTACCTACACCCATCAACTTAGTTCCTGAGAGCTGAAAACATGCCAAGGCTGCCTCCGATAACAAGCAGAAGATGTGGAGATCCTCCTCTGGGCAGTAACAGAGGTCTGTGAATAGCTTAAGAATTTTCATCTTTCCTCAAAAATGCCCCTCAGCCTCTTGTGACTTACTGAGCCTGGAACTGTAGATATTTCCAACAAGCAGGCTTCTCCATTACTGGGAGCTAAATTAACAGCATTTAAGTGTCTATTAAAACACCAGTGCTTTGCTGCCTCTGGCTGACCTCGCCTCACCCTTTTTCCATCCGCTGCTGCTCATTAAAATGGCATAATTGCAGGTAAGCATCCTGCTGTATCAACACGCTTAATTACCAAAGTGAGAGAGGTTCATAGTGCCACATTGGCCCAAATAAACCTGGGTAGCACAGGAATAAATAACAGTTATCATTAACAGTCCAAGCCTGTTTCATTACAGAGGGCAGGGCCTTTATTGATGTGTCCTTATTAGCTAAAGAGAAATTAGGTGATGACAGTATTTTTGGACTTGAATTAATGAGATACTGTTATTCATATTTGTTTTTTTTTTAACCAGCAATTAATCAGGTAAGCATTCTAATAAGAAACAATGTTTATTTTTTCAATCATCACATGAAAAAAAATCTAAACGTGTAAAAGGAAGTGAATTCAGATGGAAGCCCGGCTGGCAAGCAGCGGTTCTTATTGTGGAAAATATAAGGCTGTAAACCAAACCTTGTTTGCTTTGATTAATTTTCACATGTTCACACTGACCTCCTTCAAGCAATGCGTGGTGGTTTAGTTAAAGATCCAGGGTATAATTAAGTTTCACACACAAATCTTTGCATTTTTAGCCTTTGTTTACAGTAGCAATATGCAACACGGTTTTATCTTATTTTACTGTTATTTTGGCTGCACTTATAAATCTGCTTCCATCATGCACTTCCTGTATTTACCCTCGGTTCACTGAAGATTTTAACTACAGTGCTAATCGGCTCTAAGATTCCACCTTTGTTATCTGCTGTCCCCTAATATGCACTAACTGGATATATATTGTATGGGAATGTTCTTACTTTTTTAACCTGCCTCTGAACCGTCAAATTTCTGCTTGCTCTTGATCCGTCCATTTTATACATTTTAGGTCCTTTAAAACCCTCCTTTAAAGCTTCTTAGTAACAGTCGGGCGATCAAAGCCACCACAGCCTTTCCATCCTCTCCTGAACTGAAGCACAAGTTTAGGATTTTCTGAAAGGGGACTCGGGGCCAACTGAAATGGTATTGTTTGCCACTGACCTGACTCAGTAAACCAAGATGAAGTGCCGATTTTTATTCATTATGCTCAAATGTTTGGTTTTGAACGTGCCGGGCTTCATCTAAAGTCCAGCCACTTTTCTGAGTAACAAAAGCTGTTATTTTATATATTAAGCAGAGGAAAAAATATTTTTACCAGAGTTATAACTATGATACAAGCTAAAAGGTTCAGCCATGTGTGCTATTATGCTGTAAATAATACAGGCTGCCTGTCTGCATTTTTCAAAAGAGGATACTGCAGGTTTTTTGTCTTCTCCTGCACAAACCCGAGTAAGAAAGCACAGGTGCACTGTGTGTCCGTGCACGTATATCAGAGAGAGAGCGAGCACATGTGAAATCCATGTGTGAATGTGTGAGCATGCTCTGTTTCTGTGCTTTTCCATGCGTGTGTCTGTGTGCGCACACGCACGTGCAGACAAGGTATTATTTGCCAGTCTGGGTCAGAGGAGGGGCAAGGTATCAAAGATCACAAAAAGTGTATGACAGCTGACAATTTCAGGCTTTTGATTAAGATTTGTTGATATGACCAGTCCCTGGGTCTCTCCCAAACTCACTCCAGGGATTCTGGGCTGCCTGGCTTTACCGCAGACGTACAGCCCGTCAGCTGATAGAAATAGGCGGCAGTTCTCCTCATCGCCTGCCTTACCTCCCCGCTGAAACCCCAGTAATTAGAGTCTGGGCAACATGCAGAAAAAAACACCTACAGAGAGCACAGTGTCATGGACATCACCAATTATGCAGCAATCTTGCTCATGGATGCAACCAGCTCTTGTTGTAACAACACACACACACACACACACACATCGATTGGCATGCATAGCCAAGTCCAAGTACACACACAGTCACATACATGGGGAGATCATTACAGGACTAAACCAGGTTTAATCTTGACATCTGCTTATTATTTATCAGAGTGTCGTGTCAGCAGTAAAAACAGGAACACATGATGTTGCTTATTATTGCTATTTTGGTCACTAATCCCTAAAAAGGTCCTCACCTATAAGCTTTGTATACACCTAGGATTCATTCGCACACATTCAATTATAATAAATTGTTATAGTTATAAAATGGATGCCTGCTTAAAGGGAAAATGAGCAATGGGTTGATTTTTAAGCATAAAATTGAAAAGAAAAATGTTGAAAGCTGCATATACATTTTAGCTGATGACAGTAATAAGTTCTAATGACTATTATATTTTAGATTCTTTTCCATTAAATCATCCTTGATCCATTATCTCCAACAGAAATGTTAAGCACCACGGGGGGAAAAAAATGGCTTAAATTTTGCAGCAGCCAGTAGATGCTGTTGACTCGAGGCAAATGTCTTTAAAACACCTTCTCCCCCTTGAAAAGAGGAGGAAAAGTTAATTGCAGCATTTGCTCATCGGAGGAAACAGAGGGCCACTCAAAACGTCCCCTCATTTCTGAATTAGAGACACACATTTAGCCACAGGAAATGTAAAGTGGGATTGCGCTCCATGAAGAGGAGGTTAAGTGCACTAATGGAAAGCAGTTAAGTGTTTGTTATTGTTGCCCCGTTATTTCTTTTCTCTTCTGCATTTATAGTTTGCAATCAGAGATGTAAATTTTTTTTTGTATGTTTTAATGGTGCAACTTTTATTCATCGTCCAATTATAAAGTGTATTGTGGAGTAATGCTAAGTGCATTTGACTGTCAGACACTTTGTCCTTGGTTTTGTGAGAATTTTTCATGTGCATTATACATTACATATGGCAGTGTGTGTGTGTGTGTGTGTGTGTGTGTGTGTGTGTGTGTAGTGTGTGTGTTACATACGGAGTACACAGGCAGCTTATTGCCTCCTTAGTGCTACCTTCACTTTGTACTGCAGCTAAGAGTCAGTCCTCCCACCCTGTGCATTTTTGGCCTTTGAGGAATTGGAGAAACAGACTTTTAGTAATTATTTGTGCGACTCCTTCCAGTATAACTTGACATGTACATTGTTAATGTAATCCTGCTGATGATGTGCAGCGGAATTAGTATGTCAGTATTTTATTTAACACGGTTAATAGTATTTCCTTTAGTAGAGATTTTTGAGTGGAGGGAATTAATGGGTGCATTGTGGCAGCTATTGTTAGCTGTGGCGACGCACACGGACACAGTAAAATGCTTGAAATTGTATTTGTCATGTTTAAACTAAGTCAGTGGCATATAAAAAAAAAAGTAGGTGTCAGAGGAGAGAAAATCCTCAGTATTGCTCTGAGCTGGCTTTGACACAGATCTTCAGCATAACACGCTGCCTCTTCCAGAACAAAACAACCCAGGCAAAGCTCGCAGACTTTTGGAGCAACCCCTTCTAATGAGAATTTTGTGTAATTGATGTCACGCTATGGCAAGATTGGGATCATTTCTCAGTTTCTTCTCTTTGTTTGCTGCCATTTCAGAAATACGCCCTGTGAACTTTAACAGTCATTTATTCTTTCATTTCCTTCTCTAAACAAAAGCGGGGCCTCTTTCTGCTCATCACTGTGCCAATATGAGAGAAACACCATCTTGTCACGCAATGTAACAAAACCATTAAATGTGCAGCATTAAAAGGAGACGAGATGCAATTAGCCAAGAAATTACTCTGATCTTGGTGACATTTGGGAGAAATTGTAACACAATATACACGGCCAACGCTTGATTGACAGCCTAATCCAAGTTTGATGGGCGCGGGTCCACGTTCACCAAGCAGAGCGGGTCGTTGAAAGATAACGAGTACAGCTGCACAACCCTGATAGCTGTGTCCGCCACGATTCGTCACCGGGCAAATTCCTCTGGTTTAAACGATGATGAAAGTATCGACCATTAATGACAGGATCATCTCCCTGCCTGAAATAAACGCTCTAATCCCTTTTGCCAGGTCCATGAATTCCTAATATGAGTTATATAAACTGGGGAAATAAATCAGTGTTAGCTCAGTTGTGTTTGGAAAATTGTACCAAAGCTCTTTGCCCCCTGTTTAAAATGTAAGACAGGCAACTGAGGACATCTTCGCTTAAGCTGTAACATCCAATGAGTTATTGCTGGGGATAGATTAACTTTCTTACAGCAATAGGAATTGCAAATAGGTGAAGAATAAGGTGGAATTTCCCTCTGCTATTGTGTACTGAAAAGTGTGTTAGACTGCTGTCACTGAATGCTGATGACTGTCAAAACCTTTGACTTTTGGGCTGGGCCTTCGATTGGTTGAGCATGAGTGATGAGAAGAGTGATCAGAATATGCTCATTTTATTATCAAAGTCATAGAAAAATGAAGCACAAAGAGTGAGGGAAACTAGTTTATCAGGTTTTCAAACTGGACTTGTATATCCCACCCACCCCCACGCCCAAAAAAATCTGGTTTTGTTTGCAACTTTTTGTAACTACATGCATAAAAACACATTCTGAAAACATGAGGGAACATCATAGGAGGAGGAGAAGACTCTTGACTGACATTTAATACCATAACGTCCACCAGTGGGATGGCTGACATAAAAGCAGAAACCCATTGCCTAATTCACCTCCCCTCAGCAAGATGATTGTAGCCCCCTTATTTTTTTTTTAAAGAGAGGTGACACAATGCTGCCTAAAAGTAATTATTAGGGTGAGTGGAAAGCAAAAGTGAAAGGCTGATGAATATTTCATAAATGTTAGCAGCACTTACTGGACACAAGGCCTGATTGATGGCAGAGTGGCTGTAAAGGCTTGGATGTTGAAGGGCCGCTGCCTCCTTTCACACCAGTGCTTACTTCAAGCACCATCATTAATCGCAAAATAAAGATGTATTTAGCTGAAGAGCTCTTCATTAATGGCCTGCCTTTAAACAAAAGTAGTGGAGAATTTGTTTCATTGGAGTGAAATGCACAGGAATATCTGAGGGCAACTGCAGACATGGAGAAAAATGTAAAAGGGTTTTGCCATGTTTACTCAAAGAATATATAATCGGGGGCATTAGAGATTGAGTATGCTAAGAGTCCACTGCTTTCACTGGTGTAGACATAAGTACAGCTTTACTCACTAGACCTCTAAAAAATGCACAGAAATATGGCAAAGTCTAGTTTTGGTTCTGAAAACACACACACACACACACACACACACAACGTGCACATAACCCTGCTTGTCAAGGATGGTATCTAAAGAGGCTAAATGCTGAGTTTGAAGGGACATGTTTGCTACCAAGTTCCATCACCTCTTCTTTTAACAACGCTCTAAGCATTTGGCAGCTGAGAAGATAGCTTAGTGTAGTTTGAAAATCGAAATGCCCTTGCTTGATAAAGGATTTCAGAGTTTGTATCATTTTTTTTGTATCAACATGCACCAAATATTTTCAACACATAACAGTCCTGCACTGCAGGGATGCAAATCTGGCACCCTTTTTTTTTTTTTTTTGCTGAAACAAGCAAAGCCTTGCTTGAGAATTTACAGCTTATGTTGCTCCATAGCTTGTGTAAATCGTTCAGCATTAATGATATCTTCACAGATGTCCACATTAGAGCAACATATCCTCCAGGTTAAAGAAGACATGATGCTGAAATTTCTATAAAGTATTTTTAATTTTAATTGGTGAGCCCAGGGGACAGGTCTCCATATCCCCACAGTCAATCTTCACCTGATCCTGAGGTCCAGAGAAGTAGAAGTGTTTGTGAATATATGAATGTGGCGATCTGTTGTGTTTTTCAAACGTGTTACTGAACTACAGTACTGTGAAATCTCTTCAGCCAGCCTCATTTTTTTATATGTTCCTTCCCAGGAAGCCAGCCTTTTTGCCATTTTTTTTTAAAAGTGATCTTGTGCAATAGTTCTCTGGAGTTTCAAAATCATTTTTGGACATTGTCTGTTTAATTAACTAATTTTCAGTTCAGTCATCGTACCTGACCATTTTCAGGAATGTTTTTTTTTTTTAAGCTACTTATCACTGACTTATGAATCATTAAAATATAAAAAAGGCATCTAACTCAAGGGGGATAGAGCAGACCACTTAGCAAAGAAATTAAACAGTCTCCTTCAGCACCTTGTTACTAACATATTTTGTACCAATTTCTTTAGCTGAATCTATGAAAAATGCCAATGATAACAAAGTTTGATAGGCATAAATTTGTTGTTTTGCACCAACAAAATGATTCCCAAAGAACTCAACTGAAAACTTGGAATGTGTCCTTAAAAAAATTTGAGGAAACTGGACAAGTGGAAGACAAAAGAAGAAGAAGCAGACCTACAAACAATTTACAGCAGACTAAGAGACTAACGTGACACATGACCTGAGAGATGTTGATCCATCTACTGTTTGCTGACACCTCATCGGAAATGATCTCAGTGAGGTGGTGGCTGTCAATAAGCCATTCTTAAGGAAGAGAAACAGGGAGAAAAGGCTGATGTATGCAAAATTACACAAGAACTGGACTGAAAATCAGTGGTAACAGGTCTCATGGAGTGATTAATCCAAATTTTATTGTTAAAATTATCATCAATACATGCAGAGAACACCAGGAGAGGGGTACAATAGTGAGTGTCTACAGCCATCTTTAAAACTCGATGGAGGCTCTGTCATGGTTTGGGGCTGGATTTTAACCAGTGGAGTTGGGGAGCTTGTCAAAACTGAAGGAATTACGAATACAAAAGATCCACCGTGCAATACCGTCTGGAAAACATGTAATCTGACTGTTTTAGCATGGCAATGATCCCAAACACACCACCAATGAAATAAAAGCAAATCGGGATAGGAAAAACACTATCACTCATGGATTGGCCTCCCCAGAGCCCAGACCTCAACATCATTGAAGCAGTGTGGGATCATCTTGACAGGGAACAGAATAAAAGGCAGAAACATCCAAAAAAGAGCTTTAAATGTCCTCCAAGAACCCTGGAGAACTATTCCTGAAGACTACTTAAAGAAAGAAAAATTGCTTAAGAGAGTTTAGGCTGTGTTGAAGAATAAACGTGTTCAGACCAAATATTGGCTTTACAAACTCCTTTTTTTTTTTGCCTTATACTATATTATATATTCATGTACAGGAGATGTTTACACATCTCAGTAAATCATTGCACCTATTTCCCATTTTCCTGGCAAAATATAAAGAAATTAGGGATGGCTCAAGACTTTTGTACAGCACTGTTTGGAGTGATTCACACTACATAATTGTGACTTTCAGTGTAGTGTTGCTTGAGGGCCACAAGACCACAACCATTTAATAATAGTTTTCAGGACAGGCCCCATGACTTATAGACCCCCTGGATTCTCTTAAATTTTGTTAGTATAATGTGCAATAGATGATGAAATTTGTGCTAATCTGCAGATTCTTTGCAATTTTATGTTATAAAAGTGTAATTATTAAATTGTTAAACTGATTGTCCCTATCTTTACTTCTTGAAAGACTTTTATGATTAATCTTGTTACTGGCCTGTTGCCAGTTGACCTAACTTACTGTGAGTTTTTCCATCAGGTGTTTTTTTGTTGTCTTTTCTTTTTGCATTTTCAATTTTAACTTCAGTATTTGATACAATGTTTTCCTGTTTAATAATTTTATTTAAATATAGGGTTTACCTGATATTCAAACCACTGTACTTTGTTTCCATTTTACACAGTATTTTTATTAGTATTATATGATTAAAGTCATTTCAATATATGATGTGTTTGTTTAACATCTCTCTGTAGTTTACATCTATGTGTATGTCTGCTAACAGCCTTCTTCTCTGCCTTTCTTGACTCTTTACTACATTTTTGCTGCATTGCTGCCACCGCATATTATAGAAAGATCATAAAACCAGAGCGGGACCAATAAATCAGCAAGGCCATTATAATATCAGCATTACCCTATAAAATTCAGAATTGGCTAGGCTATACGTTCTTCAGCATGCATGTTTGCATGTAAGTAAGTGTCCTCGTGCCCATGCAAATGAAACAAGCACAGTGGGAACTCTTAGATATTTACCTAAATCAGCCATACAATTACAAAATATGATGACGCAAAACTTTAATGAGCTACTGATTAAATTCTATTTTGACCCACCGGAAATCCAACAAATCTCAGCTCAATTCTATGAAACCCCAAATCTTAATAATACCGACGTTATCGCAGAAAACAAAGTACAGTTTGAGCATAACTGAAATACAATGAAATCACAGAGGAGAATCAGAGGCAGCACAAAAAAAGTAAAAAAATAAATAAATCAGATGGCATGTGTTACTGGCCACTTCATTGTGGCCATAATATAACTACCACTGGTAGTTCAGGTCCAGATATCTCTGATGCATTCTGATGCATAATGTTTCCTGTATAGATGTGGAGAGATACCTAAACCCACTGTGGATCCACTGGTCCAGCCCTCTTTAATTAAAGAGTGTGCATTTTTCTATTACCGGCAAGTCCATTTGCAGACAACTATCTATCACACGTTTGCCCCCTCTCTACAGGCATGTAATGAATTGATCCAAAGTGATGTGTGGCAGTAATTCTTCAGCGAAACTGAATGAAATGTAAGCATTGCATGTATTTTTTTTTCACCCATCTCCCTTTATTTCTCTGTGGATTAATAGTGCCCCATAGGCATGGGTATCATATAGTTGGCAGTGAACATTATGTTGACTAAGGTTTTCCTGCTATTACCATGTATTTCTAATAAAACTAAAGCCCTAAAGAATGAACCTCCATCTCATTTTTCATTAGCTTTAGTGCCCTTTACCTGAAGTCTTCCTCTAGTTCTTCAGCTTTGCTATAAGCCCACTAATAACTTAGTCAGACCATTAGGGAACGGAGGATTTGAGCAGTTATACATGAGATATTAATGCAGAGAAGGTGGATGGATATTTCTACGTGCCATAAAAATTGTCACAGGGATGCCACCAATATATGACAAAATTTTATGATTTTCTATTGTACATTTTTTGCAACATATTTGTTTATCCTGCTTTTTAAACTTTTAGACTACCACAGGGAATCTGTGCTAAGCCCCAAAGTTAGGTGCTGCTCAACTACTGTAAAATAACAGATTATTTTGGTCCGTACTGAGATCGAAAATTTACTTTTTTTATTGAAACCATTTTACCTTGTTCTTTATGACATCATTGTTCCTCATTCTTCCTGTATGAGCACACCTGTGGCTCAGGAGAGTTGAGGGTCATGAGAGCATCCCTTAGTGGGCCAACCTAGACATGCCCGGCCCTGCTATGTCCCAAAGGCCCCCGTGTCAGCTGTGTGACTCCACTACTGTCACTGATTCCCTGTATGTGTGTGTGTGTGTGTGTGTGTGTGTGTGTGTGTGTGTGTGTGTGTGTGTGTGTGTGTGTGTGGGTGTGTGTGTGTGTGTGTGTCGGTGGGTGAGTGGGTGTGTGCACGTGCATGTGTGCTCCTGTGTGTGGGTGCATCCTGCCACTGAACAAGACCCAATTTGATTTGCTCCACTGGCCTGTGAAGCTCGGCTGCGAGGCAGCACCTCTCTTTATTCCTCTAATGGCTTCCCTTCCCCGCTGCTGCTTACCCTTCCCCAGACAGCAGTTATGTGCACTCTTGTAAATATACTGTAAATATACACAATGAAGGAAGAAGAGAGGAGGCTACTGTGATGTACAGATGCAAAGGCAGACACAGAAGAGAGAGAAATTGAGTGAAAGAGTGCAGAATAAAAATGAGACAAAGGACAAAAACTGTTCACTTAAGAAGAAGCAACCTCTCTCAGAGACTGACCTTGGGGCTGAGGTGTCTTTAATCTGGGCATATTAGGAGCCTTAGATGTGCCAAAGAGGCTGGTGTGGTGGGACCTGTCTATCAAAATAGTAGGACCAGCACCAGAAACAGTCCATTTTCACAGCTGGGGTACAAGCAGCATTTGTCATTTTGTTTGAATTTCACCGTGGATGGTGTTCAGGGGCAATAGAGGTTATGCTTTCTGCTACTATTGCCACACACACTATACCACTGCAGTACATATGGTATTATACCAGTGCTACTCACCCTTTCCCCTCCCCTATAAGTGATCTAAATGGTAGCTCTTGTGAGTTGAACCATATAAGTGAGTGTGATGGAAAGACATGCAAATTGCATTGCATAGGACATGCAATTGGCTCAGTCTATAGCTAGCTAACAGTATGGTTCTGCTCAAATAGGTTTTCAAAGCGTCCATGTGTGACTTTGAGTCTAAATGGGTCATGCTATACAGGTACAATTCAATCACATATGAAATGAGTTTGCTGCAAGTAAACTTTGGAAATGATTTTCTTTGTCAAGTCTAATGTGCGAAGTTCAGTGGGTATTTGTGTAGTTGTGGGTCTTGGAAAATTGCAAGGGCTGTGTGGGAAGGGGGGGTGCTAATTTAAGAGGCTTAATAATGACCCCCTACTATTCTCCGCAGGAACTGCCTTCATTCGCCCATCACATCACATGCATGGCATGACATGGAAAGAGGAAATGCATGTCATTTTTGACACAGCTTGGCACTTACTGGCTGCAGGGGAAACTTGATTCTCTTGCTACAATACCTGACTCTCTTGTGAAGGAAGAAAAAGAAAAGCAGTGAGTCACTGATTTGTTTTTTTTATCTTCCTCTTGTCTTCCTAGACTGAAATAAACAACACAGTCTTACAAGCTTCCTTTCATACATAAGAACACAGTGCTGAATACTGAAAGCACACAATGGAAAACTTACCTTGTTTACTGCAGATATGAAAAACTGGAAGAAATGCACAGTTGCATGACTGGTTTAATGGCTTTCTTTGTAAAATTAAAGTTCATTTTTGTTTTTGCAACGCCTTTACAAAAGAGTTATTGTTGGATTTAAAGCAAGTGCTTGATGTTTCTCCAGAAAGAGAAAGACAACAGGGGGAATGCACATTAGATGTATGCTGGGTTTGCATAAAAACATGAGTCTTCCATGTTGTTTAGTCTCCACAGATTAACTGAAGATGGGTGACAAATCATCCTGATTTACAGGAATATGAAAGGTGAGCTTAGAGGGCAAGGTGCACACAGTGTTTAGGTAAATATCTATGGCTTTCCAGAGCTCAGAAATCCAATTGCGTGACCTTTTTTTTTCTTTCTTTCGGCTAACAAGAATACATCGTTGCTATTAAAAGGCTGCATCGAGCTTCCAGGAGAAAAAAAATAGTATTCAGCACCTAAGCACGTTAGACACCATGAATGAACTGCACACGGAGATATAACGAGACTGACAGGCATTAAAATGGTGAGGTGCATGACATAAACATAAGCTTCAGGCATGAATCAGATACAAAACCAAACTCACTGATTCATTTTGAACTAAAAGTATAGTCTGTATTTTTTTTATTGACATTGGTTCTCTTAAACACAAAAATTTAAATATCTTGAAAATTTTACTTTTTCAGCTAATTATTATTTTCAGTTGAAATCTGCTCTCTGATTCCATAACATGAGTTATTAGCTCAGTCTTAAATATCATTGGCTCATTTTTTTCTTCCAGAAAAGACCAAAAACCCTGGGGTTCACTGAAAAAAGGAGGGCCCCTTTGCATTGCCCCTTGATGCAACAGTCACTATAATGCAAGTGGCATGGTGTGTCCGCTGTAAAACGATTCACATGAGACTCTCTCCCTCCTTCTTCCCTCTATTTATCTCAGTTCTATAGTCTTCCTGTCTTTGACCCATGTAGAATCTGGCTTCCCATTTGGGCTTCCATGCGTCTAGTCATTTACATTTCAGCACGTTTAAACCCTTCCAAATCAGATCCAAAAGCGTGTCATCACACTGACTGTCAGGAGAAGCACGTCCCGTAATTTCATTTAAATGTTCCTGTTTTTTTTCCCCTTCATTTTCTTCCATTTCAGTTTGGTTGGAGGCTTTCTCAGAGGTAACTGTTCTGAATGAATGATTGTGTAAACGTGAATCACAGCTTACAGCCTGAGTGAACCACAGTGGAATACTTCAAAGTTATTAGTTACATTCCCTGAAAATCACTTCCTTCATCATAAATTCATAACGGCTGAATTGTAACCAATAGCTTTCATAGTCTGCCACCTAAAAAGGACCCAACGCGCCAATTCCAGGTGAATTTTTGATATTTCATTATGAAATGAGCCAACTGTCTCATTTCTATCTCCCAAAATTCACTTTGCAAGAATTATTGCAGCCCTCCCCATCCCTCCATTTCTGCAGGTCTTGTCTCATCTTCTTGTAACCAACCCAGGCTCATCTGATTATCAACTGATATGTTTCTGTCTTTATGTATTTCACATTCAATATCAATGATGAATTGAAACACTGACAGCTAAATGACTCTGTTAGGTTCCTCTTACATCCCCCTAATTACACCAATAGTATTTCCTGATATGATTTTTTTTCTTATACAGTTATTGTTCATGGCATTGTTGTCAATACACCTAAAATAAGAGTGGTTACTCGGTGCATTTAAGTTGATTAATTGCATTAATACCGTATATACTTAATGGCAGTTTTTTCTCTGGAGGAAAGCTGTTTCTGAAGGTTTTGTTACCAAGTTGATGTAATTTTACAACTTAGAAAAAAAAATCCATAGTTTCTAGATAAATAATAAATCTTTGGTGTAGCATTAAACAATAACTGTGTAAGAAAAAGTGGTTTATGGAAAAAGCACTTTCTGGGTTTCCACATAAATTAAACTGGGGTTTATAATGTAAACCGTGGATAACAGCAATTGTAACTTGAATTGACGGGGAATTGGTTGCTCCTGGGGAGGTGTATATAAATATGTCCAAGTTAGTATAAATATCTACAAAATATGCATTTGAAAGATGAGGGCAGGGTGAAGCTCATGGACTTTCAACTGTGAGATTCAGGTTTGTGTCCCACGCAGGGACAAAATTTTTAAATGCAGTTCACTTATTGAACAGTTTATTGGATTCTTTATTTCTTTTTCAGTCTGCTTGTTTAGATTTCCCAAAACTATCTGCTTAATTTTCAGAAAAGACAGTGATTTGGCTTCAAATAGATTCATATCATAAGCTTAACCACGTGCTAAAACACAAACGCGTTTCTCTCACAGCTTCGGCAGCTGCAGGTCATGCCCCGGTTTATAGACTTTACATGGACGTCTACCTACACGAACTGAAGAGGATGCCCACGTGAACAGGTTTTGATGAAGTTGGGTTCTGTTCCAAAGCTGCTCAGGCATCATGAGATTTTTGTGTTTTCCAAAGACAACACAACACAGTTGAGGGTTTCTTTTTTTAATCTAGCCAATGCCGCGCAGCAGAGGTGGATTTTGTTCCTTTCTAAAAAAAGCGCCTAATTTTGCATCTTTATCTCAACAGTCTGTTCTCCTAAGTCAAATTGTGATGTATACACCTAGATAAAGGATGATTAAAAAGTCTATGCTTGCAAGTTATTGAGAATCCATTGTTCAGTATTTATTTTATGTCCCAAATTTAAGGTTGCGTGACACTACTCTGAAATTTTTCCTTAAAGCATTTGCCAGAACTTTGCAATTAACATGTCCTTTACAAACACACACACAGAGTCACATTTTCCCCTTTGATGATATTCTGAAATCAGTTCTCTTTAATCACATGCGCCGTGGTGTTCAGGTGTTGAAAAGCCTTTTCCCTCCCATCTTCCTGAGGTTGTTTTTGTTGGAAAATAATTCACACTGGAAAGCAAACCCTGAACCTTTTTGTAATCCAAAAGGGAAGCATGGCTTGTATTTTTTTTTTAAATCAGGAAGCTTGTAGATAAACAATAATAATACATTTCAGCTAATGAAACCGACCACGATGTATGGAAAGCTTACCCGTAAGCCCAGCGCCTCAGCCTTGTCACCATTTGTTTGGAGCTGTTTGTTTTTAACTGCCTGCTATTGTTACTGTTTTTAATCCGAGAGGCAAAAAAAAAAAAATTATTTGAATGCTCCATGGATTAAAGAAACTGTGATTTTCCACTTCAAACACATGCAGTGTATCGTGTGATAAAACGACTGCAGCTCAGAGTTTCATTGTCCTTTTTTCTTCATGCGCCAAATGCTGTTTATTTAAACTGTACACTTTTTGGTTTCCAAGTGCCTGGGTGTCTCTGTAAAGATAGCCTTTTTTTTATTTGAAGGTATTGTTTACATTCTCAAAAGCTTGGTTGGAATAATCCCAGAGCCCACCTGCTCAACTCAAACTGAGCCAAAAAAAAAAAAAAAAGGAAAGGAAAGGAAAGGAAAAGGCCAGGAAGGTGTGTCTGTGTCTGTGTCTGTGTGTGTGTGTGTGTGTGTGTGTGTGTGTGTGTGTGTGTGTGTGTGCATAGGTGTGCATAGCAATAATGCACAGTAAGTCTATCCTTAGCCATAACTGCAGAGCTAGAAAACAATGGGAAGGCTTTATTAGCATCACACCGATTCCTTTCATCTATCATCTATCTACCCGTAACTCCTGGTTTCAGGAAGTCCGGTCAGATGGCTAAGGTAAGGGCCAGCTTTGCTCTGCAGGGAAATAGAACTCCAAGGGCCAAGTGAAAGATGGAAAAGATGAACTATGTTTGTGAGAGAATGGGAGAGAGAGAAAGTAAAGGAGAGCAACGCAAAAGACAGACGTGCAGACGGGACTGTGTGAGCGTGAGAAAGTGAATCAGACTTCAGTTCAGTGTTTATGAGGCGGTGGCGTGAGTGCATTTATACATATTGCTGAACTCCTTAATCAGTCACTGAATCACTAACAGAACAACATCTTTACAATGATGCGAAGAGCTCGCACACGCAGAGCAGTGCAGTTTGTTTTTTTTTTTAATGTAAAAGTGGAGGGATGTGTTTTCTGTTTAGGCCATAAATCATCTGTGCTTTCAAAATGTAAACCTGGTATCATCTTAACAAGAGTTAGGAACCTAAAGACAGACGAGTTGTTCAAAACAAATCAGCTACAACTTTTACTGCATTGCTTTGAAAAGTCACTTATTGTTTTTAGGTAGCTGTAGACCTTCCCCCGCCCTGTCCAGGAACAGGTTGTATATGAATGTACTTTGGGCTTGTTTTAGTTGCACAAGCAGTCAAGTATGTAAATGTGCCCATTTCCCCCCCCCAAAAAAAAAACCTGCAACATTCTGACAGTGAGGTCTATGCCTCCATTCCCACCGACACCACCACCACCCTCTCAGGCTGGGGGCATTTTAATTGGCCCACTTCCGAAGTGTAATTTTTTTAATTGCTTGGAGACACTCTGCTCTCTTTAAAAGAATCAATGCAGATGTAATAATATCTGTAATTGTCTGCCACGCTCCAGGGACACCACAAAAGCCTTGGATCAATGGAGGAAAGCAGGGAAGCTGGTAGGGGTTAATTTTTCCTTTTCTGGAGGTAATGACAGGGAGGCAACGCTTGGCTCCTGGCATAGAGGCACAACTTGTGCTGTTCCTATTGTCTCTACAGCGCCTAATTGGGCCAAATGCAGTTAGTTCCCCTTGGCAGAGGCTGTCGAGGTGGTGATTAATGAAGCCTCCAGTCACGTAACCTGATAAAAAGAATAGAACGGGATAGGAAAGGGAAAAAATATCAACCTGCTTTGTGTTCTTCATCCTTTTTCCTTTCTTGTGCTTTTTCGCTGCCTTTGTCCGTTCTCCACAACTTCTTTCTCAAAGTAAACAGGTTAAGTAGTTTAAGTTTGGTGAGGTTTATTTTTCTTCAGGGAATGAAAGGGGGCATGCCATTACTACACTGTGGCAGCAATTAAACAAAAAATAGAAAGAGAGAGAGAGAGACAGGGGATTGGCTGAGCTTGAGGTCCAGGTCTCCTCACATTATGTGGAATATCACACATTCTTTGCAAAAAAAAAAAAAAAATAGAAACTGGCTGGCCAAGGAGACAGTATTTGGATTTTGCAGCAGTCTTTCCAGTACAGTCTCCAGAGATGTGTGTCATAATCCAGGATCAAGAGGTCACAGGTATTAGCCTCCCAGGATCGTCATGGCCTTTGACTAATTACCTCATTAAGCTGCACTCCAATACTTTTCATGGTCTCTGTGGCCCGGCCTTGTTGGTTGGCGTAGAAGAGAACAGAGTGGACACAGAACCCATCCTGAGTGACCTGATCGCAGCTTGTTGCCGCCTGGTAGGTCGGTGGTGGGAGGGAAATCAATCCTCTGTAAATATATTAGATGCAATTACATCCTGCTGGACTTTGCCTAACACATTTATGGAAGCATTAGGCAAAGTCTTCCTTTATCAACCCCCCAGGGCCATTACGACAATGACATGTAATTTTCACATGTAGGAACTGGAAAGGTATTGGAAGGTATTGGAAAAAGAGCACAGAGGAGGAGTTTCGGGCCTTAAGTTTTGATTGCATTTGGAACAAAGCCATTTATTAGGTTGATGATGCTTTCTAGTTTGGGCCAATCCTAATAACAAGGCTTGATGCATCACTGCAGCCAGGCTTATGAAGAAACTTTGGCTAAACAGTTACTTTTATACCTTTACTTTTATATACCTACAGCGTAAGATGCAATAAATTAGCTTCACACGGTGAATAAACCTATTCCTTTACTCGCTGATTAATTTAGGCACACCTCCATATAAATACATCATCATCCATATAAATGAATTATTAATATGGTATTTCAGTTTCTCTCAAAGAGAAGTGTGATATACTCATTTTTCACGTGATAATCAGCAGTAGTTGCTGAATTATTTGGGGGATTTGATTAATGTTTGTATTTGTGTATGTTCATTTTGTCTGGAATTACGTAGGCACCTTAATTCCTCTGTGAAAAAATACCCAATTACCATAAAACGTATGAATGATAATTGTGGAACAATGTAATGTCAATAGCCTTCTGATTAATCCCTCCAAACGCAGCCAAATGGCTGGCACAGTAACTCGGTAAGTGATAAGCAATTTAATTTGTTCCTAATTACTAAGAGACCCATTTTGCCACTGTCATGATGAGATTTTGAAACCTCCTTAACCAGCCAAGCCTTATACATTTATAAAAGCATCTCTCCCCCCTTTCCTTTTGGGAAGGTATTCAAGTCTAATTACTCACAAGAGGGCATGTGTGCTTATAGTAGTACAAGAGGCGCTTGACAACAAAGTTTATCCCAAACAGCTAAGACTGAAACTACATTCAGATGCTTTGGCGATGAACAGCTATCCTACTGTAAAAGTATTTGTTTATGTGTGTTAATGCTTGCATACTATTGTGTCCAAATTATACAACCATTATTATTTGCAGGGTTTCAGAGTCAATAGTTCATTTGTGATTATCCATGAAATAGCTTTGAGCCTACATGCCATAGGTTTTTCAAACAGACTTTTTTTCCCCCCACCTTTCTCTTTCTTTTAGCAATGAGCTGGGGAACTGGGGTCTGCTTAGATGGGCTCAAATGCTGCATCACATAGTTTTACCTCAGGGCTTCCTCGCTGTCACCCAACAGCACCCTCAAGACCACTATTCTCCTTTTTATCCCAGACCTGAATTCTTCATTTGGTCACACTGTTTGCTCCTGAATGGTCACCTCTGAGGAGATTAACCCTTTCATTAAAAATGCCTGACTAGGGTCAACCTTCTGCCTGGCTCTGCAGTCCCAGTGCCTTGCTTTGATCTATCAGCTATGGTGAAATTATTAGCAAACTCTAAGCCAAGCCATGTGATTTGTTTTTGTAAATTTGTAGAAATTATTCATAATCCTATTATGTGGCCAAGGGGTAAACCTGCATAAAAAAATAAAAAGCCTTTGTCATGGGGAAGGCAGTAGGAGCAAATGCTGAATGAGGGCAAACTGGAGTTATGGGAAAGCAGAAGTTTTGTGATGCAGTTCTAATCTGCCACACCAGGTCTTATTATACCTTTTAAAAAGTGCTTATGTAACTTAAAACAGAAAACATAGTTAAATTTAAATTAATCAATTTCCCAACACTCTTTCCAAAAAAATGAATAACGGTGAAGTTACAAACCTCAGTCCCAACAGTGGGCATTATCAGTAGGATAATGTATTGCACATAACTAGGGGAAGAGAAGAAATCACAATTTTTACACCGCCCATCTCCCTTTCAGGGGCCAATACTTTGCAGAACAAAAGTCAATGTCTCAGCCTAAATCTTGTCTGACAACGCGTAGCAGCCAGTGCTATTTTGGGCTCTTTGTGGTGCCAATCTCCTATCTCTCCTGTGACATTTTTTCAAAGAAAGAGTAGATTTCCTAGAGACTCTGCCCTTTGCAACTTCCACAGTGTATTCTTGCCCATAGAGTAAAGACCCTCCTCCTCACTCTTATGCGGCTGCTCTCTGCAGTGACCTGAGAAAGGGGAAATTAAGACAGCGTATCAGGCTAAGAGCCCTATCTTTAGCTGGTGAAGTGAAAAGACATTATACAGATGCTTAATTCTCAGTTACACATTTGGAATGAAAGGTGCAAAACCTGGGAACATTTTGTTGTCAGTGAACTATGCTGAAAACAAGAACAAAAAATATTTAAACTCTAAATAACATCTGATAGGAAACTGCTGCTACTTTGCTCAGATCAAACCTTGCAGGAACATTTCCTGACTCGCAATACCTTCGATTTATAATTGTCTGGAAAGTTATTCAGAAACCCCACACTTTAATCATCCTGTTCTCTGTTCAGCAAAAATTTACTACTCATACAAAAACTTGCCTTCATGCTTTTAATGTCCCCATTTTAGATGGACTGGCTAACTGGCAGGCCACCAACTTCACATTAATTTGCTGCAGTGTCTGAGAGTACAGGTCTTATCTGGGCCTGCTTTTATTCAGGGTGAAGAGCTGAGTCGTTCTAAATAACGCAGGTCTAATTGGCTATGTTTTGCAGTTAATTTCCATAAAGAGTCTAGGAGACTGTCACCTCAGCTTGGGAGCACAGGGTGCTGGAGTTGGAGCCATGTCCCTCAGCCAGCCGTTAATCAGGAAACACACTTTCGACTGCTTAGCAAAGGGCAGAGGTCAAGGAGGAGGGGCTAACACCATATCTGCACCAGAGCGCTATAATTGTAGGAGTGTAAATTGCTGCAGAAAAATGCCCCATCTCTGAAATTCAGTGAAAATGCATGGCAGCACCCTGACCAGAGGGTATAATGAAGGACCAAGTGTCTCGTTGTGTAAGCAGAAAAGTAAGTCTTGTGAAACTTATTTGGCATGTCTTTACTATTAACCAAAAGTAACCAAAAAGCAGCCTATTCAAAATGCTCTCATGTAAAATCTAAATGGACCTTTTCTACAAGGATGATTTTAACCTGTGAGGATATCAGCATCAGTGAGAATATCCATTTTACTTTAGTCTTCTGTTTCTGCTGAACTATAGCATTGGTTGGGGGCAGACTCGTCCTCGTAATGTGGCATGCTTGATCCCACAGCTGCGATTTTTCGGCTGCCACTTTGCACCCAGTGGCTCCAGGGCCTTGAATAGCGGTGGTCTACACAGAGTTAGACCCTCTCATTTTACGGCTGCTCGCCTGTGGTCAGCGCTACTCTAGTTCACAAAAGGGGGCGAGGCTGAGCACAAGATCCACTCTTACTATACTTTACATACATTTATGGACATATATAACAGATGCATTACCATATGCTTTATACTAGCCTTCAGTGTTTATTATAAGCAAACAAGAAAGTTGGCATTGAAGGGTGGCTAAGAAGAAATGCAAGATTAAGTGCATTAACTTTTGACACAAAAACTTTACCTGACCTGTCAGATGTAATCATCACTTTCAGAATACAAAAAGACAAGTAAATACTCCACCAAAGCACAGCCAGGTCCTAGAGATACACTCTCAGCTTCATAGCACCACTAAAAATACAAAAACCCACAATCTGTGAGTCACTTCCCCCAAAACAGGGTGCAGCCTAACTAAACTGGCCTTATTTATTCAGTTTAAAGCGACCATAATGGGTCCATGGAACACACTAACCCCCAGTGGTACACTTAAGTGGCTCACAAAAAGATGCAGGGGATGGTGCTGCCAAGAGTGGCTTTATAGGGACAATTTAACATAATGGTCAAATAAATACTGGTGTAAAAAAACACCTGTGAACACTGGTGGCAGGTTGATGCCATTGCTATATTTTTTGTGTGACAGTTCAGCAGTCTACAACAGATTTCATTCCATTTTGTTAAAGTACATGGGTGCATTTTGGTTTTATATGTTGCATCATAAATGCAACTCACCGAATGTGGCAAAGAAAGGACACAACAAGCAATGCCATTAAGGATCAATCAAGGAAAATGATTGGAATGCCTTCCGCTCTTAGTTCTCAATTAGCTCCCAATTACACACACTAATCAGTTTTATACAGAATTTTCAGCCAAGTCTCAATTTGAAATGTAAATTGAAAAAAAATTAGATTGTTCTCTGTCCGTTCAAAGTTGAAGTGGCGCCACGTTCTGCGATGTCAGAGTTATCACAAAAACACCTAAGTCCTAGTTTAAATTACAAGGTGAAAGGTATGTAGCAGTGGGAAGAAGCAATTATGGTAGCTGTCAAAGGACATAGACTTGGCGCTGTGCTGTATGTGATTCAGTGTGAATTTAACCCTTTAAGAATTTTCTCCTGCAAAAGAAAATACCAATCAGTTCAACATTTCAGAACAATATAAGTATATACAATATCAGTATGATTGTGATATTTCCTTAAATGGATAATAACTGCCATATCTTTGCAAAGAACAAAACAGACTGGGTTAGTATACTGTACTGGTTAACACAGAGACAATGATCAGCAGCACAGGCTCTGATCAGTGTGTTTTTCTCACTCAGTTGCGTTTAAGGGGGCTCAGAGTGATTACTGGGTACCTGCAAGCTGTCAAAGTTGGACAGCACTGTCAACTAAAAAAAATGAAATCAATATAAAACCCAAATGGCAATAACCACTGTGACGTTAAAATTAACAAGAAAATAATTGCTATGCTGATTGATTGTGATAAAAAAAAAATGGTTTCAGCCCTAGAGAGGTCTTCTAATTGTTTTAACAGCAAAAGATGATTAAAAACTATATGTTGTTTGAGGAGGCAGTAGTGCAAACAGACGGCTTCCTTTAAAGCAAACATGCTGCATATGTATGAAACATCACTTTTAAAACGCCTCATTAGAAACCATAAAGGTAGGCGCTATGTGTCTTTTAGACAAACACTCTACCTACTACCCTAGAATAAAACATTATATAACCTGACTTTCAGACAATAGACTTTATGAGTCAGAAGTCGGCTACACAAGACGCCGAGTAAGCAGGACCCGATATTTCCTACTCATCTCGCACTGCTCCTGCTTGACATGCTTTTCCCTCTGCAAGTGAGATGACCGCTGCTTTACCCCTGGCACAGGGGTGAGCTAGATGTCCCGGTCAGACCTGTCCTGCTGAATACCTTATGGCAGGTTGTTTGTGAAGCTCTTGTGGTCTGTTTGTTCCCGCTCCCCACCCTGTCCTTGTTGAATGTGTCCCCATTGTGAGGCGGAGGGGCCCTGCTTAGCTTTGCCTGCGCCTCATTGGAGAAGGTCTTGGTCCAGAGAGAGCTCACACATACCTCTGCTCATTCTGTGGGAGCATCTGTTGCGTACCTGCCTATTGTTTAACTTTATGTGCTCACTGATCTGCATCTGGTGACTCAGGTTTAATGTGCAATGTTACATTCATGCTGCTGATGTTAATGTGTGAGAAAAGCTACAGCAAGATAGAGTTACTGTAAAATTACCATAAAATTTACATTTAAAGAAAAATTTAGGCATGCAATGCGTGGAAAAAGCGATAAGCATCAGTTAGGCTCTACCACTCACTTAGAACCAACTTGTATTTTGTAATATTCCCTACGTATTTTAGTATTTTCTAAATCACAAACCAAACTTATACATAATTAATTGAAATTTATAGCCCGTGTACAAAAATAAGACCTCAGTGGAGTTCATTGTTTTAACACGCGCCTTATGGTTCTCTCTCACAGGCACATAAAAGCAATGATTTTGGGGCGAAAGACACATTAAATAAAAATCCAATACAATCAAATCCAGCCTCATGTCTACATCTAGTCATCTACCTAATCCCCTCCTCACCAATCTCCTGCTCCCCGGTTCCTAACATCAGCGGGGAGCGTGGCTAATTTACGAGCATGGGCAATGCCAACATGCTCTCTGAGGAGGGCCCGTTTTAACACCTCCAAATGCTGTAATGCATCCCAGCTGACCTTAATTATAAAAGCATGTGCCTCCCCTGTGCCCCCCCCCCATACAATCCACAAGGCTGGGGGTGTGAGCCAATGTTCTTACCTGCGGAGAACAACACAGCAGCAGCTACCGTAGCAGCTCAATGTTAATAGTTGCATCCTGAGAGGAAATCAATAAAGCTATAAAGGGTGATATCACAGTGTCTGGACCCCCACGCACACATTCCTCTCATCTTCCTCCCTCCCTCCCTTCCTTCCTCAGTGGAACCTGTTTATGAGGAGTTCTTGTGGTTGGTGGGAGCAACTGAAAGGTCAGTAGTATGAGGTTTTGATCCAGGGATGAGACACCCTCCTTGGGAGTGTGGGGTAAATGGTGGAGTGGGACCCCTGACTCATCTGGAGAAAAGTGGATCTTTTAAAGGGCTTATAGCTGCTGTGTGTTGTCAAGGTAGCGGAGCATTAGTGCTTGTAAAGGCCCATCGATGCCGCCTGGTTACGATCAGAGAAGAATCCCGGGAGGTAAAACGAGGCCTTGCTAAACTGCTGATGAACCGAGGGGGATATTAAAAGACTGACTCTCCCTCTTCTTCTGTCTGTACTGCAGATTTTTGCCCATAACATTGATATATGCACAGCACGGGGCTCTAGCATCATTGGACTGATAAACTGCTCATACAATAGATAATCTTTTATGTACCTCCCGTGCACAGCACAAATATTATGACTATTAGTACATTAATTAACTTGCTGGCCTGGGGGTCCTCTGCCCAGCCAAGGTTAAGAGCTTCTTTAATTAAAGATCAATACGGTTTTGCAGTATATTTCTACAGCACCAAAAGAGACATGAAGCTCTTTAATGTCTGCGTGTCCGAATGATGTAGAACGTTGCTAGATATGCATAGACAGAGAATCAAAGTGCAAAGTGTGACCATCTGTGAGCATTGAACAGTGAGCTGATATGTCAAACAGCTGAGGTGATAGTGTGAATGATGTATTAACACCTCCTTACAGGATTGAGTTGTGTTTTGTAACAATAATGTATATAGTCATTTTTCAGCAGGTATGAGCTCAATCCCAAACAAACAAACCCATTAGGATCAACGATAATTAAAGCAGCAGCAATACCCACATTGTCTTCCAGCCTTTGTTGATATTTGCACATCTAACATCACTTATTAATACACCTGTGTACTGAGCAAAGCATGTGAGCAGCCACACTGAGGGTTGAGATCAAAGTCCAGCGCACTCTCTCTACATGTACACCTGAGGATTTAGTCCTTACTTGTAGAAGGAAAGAAGGCAAAGCCCAAAGAGCACACCCTTTTGCTCGGTGCGCCAAAGCTCCCCTTAGATCAGCGATATCCACTTGGATTATGTTGGACGGGACACCTCTGTTTGGAAAAAGAGTCCCCCAAGGGAGGTAACAGTCAAAATCCTGACCCCAGACCCAAACAAAGAACCAACTAGCCTCCACCCACAAGATGCTTGAAAACACGGACCTTTTAAATTTTAGACTTCTCACTTGTCTGACATCAAACTAGCTCATCCGCATCTACAGCAGCCTGTAGCAACATGTTATCACGGCCAAGTTCCAGGGTTGTAAGTGAAGTGGGAATGCGACATACACAAGGCTTACACGTTCATCGTCTCACAGATACACTGGACTATAGCAACTCTACTGTTAATGTGATGGATAAGCCAGTCTCACTTATCAATGCTTAACCCACCTGGGTCTCTCTGGGCCTGTTGGCCAGTCTCTTTTCAAACCCTGCTTCTTTTTCCTCCCACCACCGCCCACACCCCTTTGCCACACAAGACTAAGACAGGTTAAACAGTTAAACACCAGCAAATCCAGCACTGCCCTGTGGGAAATTTGCTTCTAATCCCTAACTTATAGGCACAGAATCAAAGCCAAAAAGCCTGAGCAACAAATCTGATCCTCCCTCTAACAATCTTGAGCCTCTTGGGAGGGCAGAGAGAAGCTCCACAGACTGGGCTGAGATGGATAAATACCTAAATGATGAGACAGTCTGGGGACAGGGGAGTAGTGTCTGGCTATGGCCGTTCACCTCCAATTTGGCATCCGCACAATGAAAGGCAATTGGGCGGCAGCCCCCACACAGCAGCCAGTCCTTATTATTATATGTTGAAGTGTGGCTTGGGCAATGATTAATGACAGTGTCAGGGCGAAAACAAAGCACAGCGCAAGTTATCTCCAATCCACCTGCTCCAGTGGCCCGATTGCAAGAGAATGGAAAAGAGTGTGAGAAGAGGCTTGATAATGGGGAAGAAAGGGGAAGAAAATGGAAAGGAATAAGAAGAGGCAGAGGAAAGAGATGGCAGAGGGGGGAACTGGTGGGAAGGAGAGTGAAGACTCACTGACCACAGCAAGGTGAGAATAACTTCAAAAGACATACCAGAAGCATATACTGTGCATATGAAGAGATATAGGAATTTTGTAAGACAAATGACAAAGACTCCACAGTGCACATTACACACTCCATGTTACATTCAAGATCAAAATAATTCCTAACCACCTGCAAGGATTTATTCTTTGTCCCTTTAAACCAACCAAATGCCAACTTGCAGGTAGTTTCCATGTGAGGTGCGAACATGTAGCTTGTGGCTCGCCGCGGTGATTGATTTGACAGAAAGAGTGGACTTTCATGCGTCTGTGTTTGTTACATCCAGGCCCACTGTCCCCTGCTGTATTGGTGTTGACATTTATGAGACATGTCGGAGGGGGCCTGCTAGACCTCACTAATGAGAGAGCTGTGCCTGACAGTGAGTAGCGCAGCCTGACACTGCCATCCAGAGGACACACTAGG
This sequence comes from Pterophyllum scalare, assembly GCA_024447675.2. NCBI lineage: Eukaryota > Metazoa > Chordata > Actinopteri > Cichliformes > Cichlidae > Pterophyllum > Pterophyllum scalare. The sequence continues at coordinate 17,986 of JAMQGT020006062.1, read as the reverse complement.
TAAAGCAGCTGTGGTACAGTGGTCAATTACTATGTTTACAGTTGTTCTGCTTCTGTGATTTTTTGACAGTGTACAGTACCAAATTGCACTGTCTTCCAGATAATCTGAGAAACTGCTTTGAAACCACGCTTAGCTGTTGATTTCTTCTTTACAAACTGGCCAGTGAAAAAGTACGAGGACTCTCAGAACTGTGTGTGTTTGTAAGCGTGAGCTGCCTTAACTGTGACGAGCGAGTGAACTTGACTGCCAACCAGGCTATAAAGTTGTCCTGGATAGTGTCAGCGTCACAAGATTTTTTCAGCATTTGAGACTGCGGACAGTTAAGAAGCGTTTACTTACAGTAACATAAAGAAGTGTCCTCATTTAAGTGATGTTGTTTTCACTTCACCCGTCCCTCCTCGGCTCTACTCCACTTCCCGAGCACATAGTGAGACAAACACATACAAATGGCACGGCGCGCAGACGAGAGGTGAGAGGAGCTTGTGCAGCTCTGAAGTTACAGTTTGGTCCGATTTAACTGTGAAGAAAAGCAATGCAAACGCTTGCATATCTTTACAGATGGTCACTTAATGCAAACTCTAAATATAAATCATATTAGGATGTAGAAATACCCATCTGAAGAGCTAAACAAAGTATTCCTCAACTGTCAGATAATCATTTTTAACAGGTCGAGCCAAAACCCAGCTTGCTCTCTTATATAAGTAGAGGGAAAGACCACAATTAGTAACCTGATCACATACTGACGACCAACACTTAACCAAAAGGATTAGAATAACTTAGGGTGCCATATATTTCAATCAAAGAATATGTGAGAAACAGTATTTTTTGTTTGTTTTTTTGTTTTGCTTTGTTTTTAAAGCAGTGATGAATATCAATAAACAGGAATAACTACTATTTTTAGCCACAAGCCCGAACAATCAAAGGCTCTTTAAACACTGCAGCTTTTACCAGGCTAGCATACTTTAATTAGGCATTAACAGGAAAATGAAGCTGTGATACAATATTGAAGATGTTTGAATCACTGTTTTGAGCTCGGTTTTTATTGCATCCCTACTTTAACTAACCATTATTACCAACCAATAACTGCCAACTCAACTAAGAATCAGCTATGTACAAAATAAGAAGTTCAGAACGGCTCAAAAGCTGCAGAAAAAAAACAGAAAAAAAAAAACAAGAAATGAACTCTCATTTTGACCCATGTGTGGACATAGAGACTCTCTCCATTAAAACCAGGAAATGAAAGCGCACCACCCCTGGCTCCACTAATATATGTCTGCACTTTCCAAAGAACCCCTTGCTATATTATTCACTCTTGCCATCCTCAGTGTGATAGCTTCCCTAGAGTGGTGCAACAAAAAATGTTTAATGCAACATATGCCAGATAAAATGGCTTTATTTACATGCAAGCTATTTCATCATTAGTACAACCTCATTTTTGCCATTAAATGCCTTCAAACCTTTCCTAAAGTAGAAATACAGGTATGAGTGGCCAACTTGATCACAGTCCACAATCTGAACTGCTCCCACAAAAGTTGAACTTGTGATCAGATTATTGTTTGTGCATATGGCTGCCAGGATACAAAGTTTGTCTGGTCCTAATTTACAAATCCCTATTTCCTGCTTTTTGCTCTGGGTTTTTTTTTCCCCTAAAAGTTCAGAAGTGGTGTATCATATCTCATTCAGTTTGAAGTTCACATTTCCACACTATAGGAGTAGCTTCATATTCAGTACTGACTGCTACAGAGCTCTATCAGACAGAACCAAATGGTGTTTAACTTCTTTACTCAGGAGAAAGAGGTGGTAGTTCCTCAAATTAAAATACCTAGAAAAGGAACTCGCGTCCTCTCAAGCTACGACATTAAAGGAGAAACATAATAACTCTGACAACTAACTGCCAGACGTTTGCAGGTTACTCCTTTCTAATGTGCACTCCTAATTAACCCCACATACTGCAACAATGATACCAAGTGATACCCTTAGCAAGAATGGCAGCAGAAAATGCACTAAACATCAAACAGTATTAGTTATCAAAGTTATAAATGGTGGAAATGACTGCAAAAGATCACTTTTAACCAGGAAAAATTGCTCAAATATAGCAACAAAAACTTTAACTGCCTCTGACTTTTGAATCGATAAAGGGATTCAAGTGAATGAGAAAGCACCAGAGACAGATCCCGTTTCATTAACTTACACAATTGTGTTGGAGTTGTGACAGATACTAAGGACAGATGGCAAATCAAAGTAAAAACTGGAGCCCTTTACCCCTACAGTGCTGGGCTCTCGCTCCGCTATGCTTCGACGGGTCGGTCACAGCGAATCAACAAAGTTGTTTCCCCGATGGATTTTTGTTGATTGACTTTGTCACCCTAGACCGCTGTCACTTTTTGTGACTTTACACTATCAACACGGAAGATCTACTTCCCTCAAAAGATGAACTCCATCACTCCCACAGGTTGTGCACTGGCTACTTTAATGGCAATCCCCATCTGTACAGTGCTTCATTCAGCTGGTGTGAAATTACTTCCCCACTCATTTCATTTTAGGGAATAAACTCCTTTTCCTTAATAAATGTCAGCCAACTGTATACTTCCTCTGGCTTTTTAGTGTTACACGCCCAGCCTTAAAGAAGTTGGGTGTCTGAGCTAATTGCAAACAGTAAGTGCACAAAAACCACAATTTAGAAAGAAGCTGTTACAAGTGAAAGGTACTGAGAATTTTCCATCTTGGCTGCTATGTGTATGTGGTAGGTCTAATCACAAATGGCCTATCCTTATTTTAGAGAAGAAAAAAAAGTTTGAATAAACATGTGAAAATTGCTCTCTTTTTCACTGATCCAGGTTGCTGAACGCTATAATTGACTCACAGCTCAAAACAACAGCATGTGTTTTTTTGCCGCTAACTCCGAGAATGAATCACATCCCTATTTAGTAATTAACCTACATCACAGAGCCGGGTACTGCTCCCAAAACACACTTGAGCAGTGCCGGATTTTCATCCCTATTTGGAGTAAATGCAAGGGAAGTTCTTTCATGTGGGTTCCCTTACCTTACTGACAAAGTAAAGAAAAAGTAGAATCACATTTTGAGTGGAGTTAATGTGATAATGTCAATAATATAATATAAATATATTATAAATAATAAAATAAAGGGATTTAAATTTAGATCATACTGTCCACCACTACTTCCAAGATGGCAATCCCACCCATCCCTAAGTCCAAGTGAGTATGAAAATTCTCAGTCACCAGAACATTATTGTACACCTACGGAAGATTTTGGACTTGGATTCCTTCATTATGCCATCTTTGAATGAGGACAAATTCAATCCATCAAATCTATGAATCTGGATCCCAGCTAGAAGAGCTGCACTGGAGAGGCAAAGCACATAAACATTAGCCAATAATATATCATCTTATTTGCCAAAAGGCTTATGGCAGTCAACAGTGCAAATCTCAGCCAAACGTTGGTGCATCTCTAGTTCCACATGCTTGTACTGGCGTGGTCCCAGGGCCTTTGTGCTTTTTTTGGAGCTAGTTGGAGTTCTTGGATTTTGTGATTATTTAGAACTTCTCTGTTGTTTTCATAGCCTTAGTTTTTATTCGTTATTGCTTGGTTGACCTTTGTAAGGATTTTCTTTAGTAAAGTTTTTGTGGAAGTTTCCCAGACGTGTCTGTCCTGTGTTCGTTATTTCTTGTTTTATTTTGGTGTTAGTTGTCTCCTGCGTTTTGTGTCTGGTTCCACTTCCCTGCCCTGTTTGATTGTCTGATTCAGTTCACCTGTGTCTTCTTCCCCAGCTGTTTCCACTTCCCCTGATTGCCCACTGTGTCAGTGTTTTGGAGAAGAAAAAAAAACTTTTTGTTTTCTTTAACAGAACGTTCAGACCATGATTCTGCTTGCTAATGTTGCTGGACAGGATATATATTTCAAATTATTTTCTCAGAAGTTTGAGTTAGGTGCCTCAAAATTTTGACTTACTACTGTAACTTGACATTTTGAGGCAGCCTCAAATCTTCAATTAATAATCCAAAACTTTGACTTATGCACGGCAAAATGTGTCTTTTCAATGGCAGAGACAAGATTTTATACCTCTCATGTTCTCCTGACCTGTTTTTGTTTTTTTATTCTGGTAACATCTATCAGTTTGGATTTTCGCACGCCCTCCGTTATGTTGTCTGGACTTTCCACCAACTCAGTGAAAGTGTGCTTTCAGTTTATTCAGTCAGTTTCATGAGTCTGCATTTGGGTCTACTACTTGTGATTTATGACCTGTGGGATCAACTCTGAGGTGCACTGAAGTTAGTCTCAGCCATGTAAGGGCCCAAATTCTTACTTAGAAAAAAAAACAAGTAGAGACAGAACTATCTGATTTTTTTTAAAGTCCTCATATTCACTGTCATTTTACCTCTAATAAATAAAATTTTTAGCAGACAAATAGATATGACACTGAAAAGGCTCCCCTGAGTTACAAATGTTTTAAAAATAAAACTCATTACATTTTTTTTTTTTGTTATCATCCAGTCTTGGGGTGCTAGTTGTGAATATGCTCAACACACACTGAATACAAGTCTGATGACTTTTCTGACCTTTCAGGATTCGTTCAGAGGCCTTGACCACTTGCAAATCACAACAAGGCTGAAGTAGGCAGACCTTATAATAAAAAAAAAAGAAAAAAAAGCAAGACATCTCTAAACATCTTTGTAAACAACCTGTCAATCATTTCCATTAAAATGTTTTGTCTTTTTTTTTTTTGTGAACACTTGTTTTGAGACTCCACCAACTGTATGCTTTCATTTGACAGTTCCAATCATGTAACATTGCATCTTTCAGCTCTAGATGTGGCAAGGGTGTCTTCCCTGTGTAGTTTTCCCATAGCAATGTAATCTGCGGAGGAAACAGTGGTGTTTTTTAATGAGAAGCCATGGTCTCCTCTTCTCTGTAACAGCTCTTGTCTGTCTGTAGCACAGTGCAGCACAACACAGCACAGCATGTTCCACTGAAATGTGGTCTGTCTATGTGGGATTGCAGGGGCCCCTTTGAAGTACTGAGCTGCGGCTGTTTCCTTTGTGTGTAACAACACTAAAAATCAAACCTAAAACCAAAACACCCATAAGAATACCTAAAAAGAGGTACAATATAAAGAGCGGTATGTATATGATGCTTTACACATCTCTCCTTTGTTTCATCCCCTCCCTTCTGCCATAATTATGCATGTCTTCTGTGAAGAGCTGCAGTGCGTCTGGAGAGCCCCCTGAATGGAAACTGTGAGGTACAGAGAGGCACATTAAAATCCTCTAACGCTCTCAAACGAACAACCTAGGGACAAAACATGAATTCCACGCGGTTTCTCTCCTTGTAGTGCTGTAGCTCAGACAACCTCACATTTAGTACTGGCTGCCATCTCAGACAGTGGGTCCAGTGGGATGTGTAGCTATGTGTTTATCAGAGAATGAACTTCCTCTTTTAATGTGGCATATAACCCTCCTTCCACCCCACCCCGCCCCCGTTATCTCCTCCCCCCTTTTCCTTATTCCTTCCTCTCCCTCCTCCCTCCCACTCGCTTATGACTGTAGTTGAAGGTGAAGCACCAGAGTTCAGAGAGCAAGAACAACTGTCGCCTGAATCTCACAGAGCTCTGCTCTTTGGGAGCTGAGGGGTTTTTGCCCCTGTGTCGATGCTGTGGCACACTTACAGGAGCTACAATGTGGGATGCTTGAATATAGTTTATATTACTGTGGCCTATATAACATATGTGCAGAGAACAGAGAACAAAATTATAACAGAGAATAAAATGAATGAGAGTACCATACCAAAGCTTTAATCTACTAAACCTTTAATAATGAGATATGAAAATTTGTGGCCATGAACACAGACTATGGATGATCCTTTATAAGAACTTTAAATATAAGATCACAAAGGTGACCTTATGACCTTAAAAATTGCTAAGAATAAAGTGCACACAAAGAGTGGCTACTTTCCTTCACTACCATGCACAAAAAAGGCACACTTGTGACTCTGTACAGTCACCAGTTTGGGGTGCACACATGTGTGTATATATTTAGACAAGGGTGAATTAATACCCTTGTTCAGTCAGTGAGTCGTAGCCTTTTTTTTATATAGCGCATATATCACAGGGGAATTCAAAGATCTCCAGAAAGAAGACTAGTGAAAAAGAAAGGATATACGCAAACTTTGAGGGGTAATAAAATACGTAAAAAATTAAGAATCATGGTGACAAATAACATAAAACAGTTAAAACAAAACTATGAGTAATCTTCCCATAGATCTATATGTCTTTTAGAACAGAATTCCCCTCCATCTAATCTTTATGGCAATGTTGTGTATCATTTGTATTAAACAATATAATCTATAATCTATCATTTTCTAACAAATAAAGAAATTTGACAATTAGTTAAAATACTCTTTTACACTTTTAAGCACATTTAAATGGACGACCATTGCGTGCTTAGCATTTTAGCATTTTCCACTGCACGGTCTGGCTCGTTTAGCTAGATGTAATTTGCTTCAGGTATTAGGTAATTTTCCTTCAGTTTAGGTGGACCTGATCATCACTGAAGCTCTGAGTGAAGCTGCTGTGGAGGATCTATGGGAGACAGTGTTCTGGATTCTCAGTATCTGTCTGTGTGGGACAGCAGCTCCTGTTGCTTGTAGCTTGGCTATTTAAAAATGCCATGTTTGATGTCCCATGTCCCACATCCCAGCTCACACATGTGGCACTTCTCTTTGACCAATTACTGACCTGCAGTGATGTTGTTTTTTAATGTTTTATGCTCACAACATGTGCCATTTTATAAGTTCCCAGATTCTGTGTAAATGTATCTACTACAAAGTGCACTCTATGGCATGATGCACTGTTCAGTTTTATTTATACAAAACATACTAAGCTCTCAGTGATGTTGGAAAAATGATGTAAGCATTTAAAATCTGAATTTATTGCCCAGTATTGAATCCTTTATACTGCACAGGGATGAAAAAGAACAAGATGTGATGTTGAACAAAATTATTGTTTGTATGCCATCATTTTTTATGACCAAACGTATAAATCATATCAACTTCATACTGACAAACTTTATATTTTAATCAAAACATAACAAAAACATGAATGTAAAGCACAGTATGTTTCTACAGCTATCACAATAATAGTGCAAAACCCAGCAAGGGTGCAATTCAATTTAATTTAAATGGTGCCCTCTAGTGGAGATTTTGCATCCCTGCTGCTAACTGTACAAATAAACACAAGTCCACTAAACGTGTTAGTTTTTTCTTAATCTGACTTTATAGATTCATTTGTGGCTATTTTGGTCATTGCAAATTGATGAAGCCAAAATTGTTGCATTAACAGCCAAATTCAGATGTCGTCACCTATTGGAAATAAACCCTCTGGGGTTTATTTCAGAAAGCAGGTCATGCTGTGTTGTCCATGGCCTCAAATGTTGTGCAGATGTTCTTTGCAAAAGAGATTACAAATATTCAGCAGCATAACATTTAAGTAGTGTCTAAAATGCATCAACAGCTGTCTGCCCTTGTGCCCTACTGAGTCATTTATAGACCTCCACATTCGGTTTGAACTTCAGCAGATCATCTTGACCATGTCTGCCTAAATGCATTAAGTTGTTGCCATGTGTTTATCTGATTAGATACTTGCTTACATACCTAGTCAAATGGCCAGTGAGTGTGTGTTTAAGATTTAAACTTTAATATGACAGCTGTTATTATGGACACAGGAAAAGGCTGTCATATTAACGTTTTAAACAAATATGGGAAATATTTCAAAACATCACCAACCCCATTTTAAAAGTTAGCTCGGTACTAAATCACCAAACTATTGTTGTATGTCAGTAAGTCTTCATGCCCCAGGGGTAAACAAAACAGTTAAATGAATCCAAATCTCTCTTTTGGTAAACAAATAGTTGCCCATTCAAAAATTGTATTAACTGTGAAGTCAAACTACTGCCACCCTTACATATTTGCATATTTTTGTCAATAACATGTTACACCAGAACTCAATATAAATCAAAAGCATTTCTACTGAAAATGTTACATTTAATTCCTCAAAACTGTAAAAAGTAAAAAGCAACATATACATTGATTCAGATGCAACATTAAAAATATACAAGGGTAAAACCCTGGCATTAAGCATTGTTATGCTGAATGAGTTCTTTTATTTGTTACACTTTAAGGTAAATTGCTCCCATAAGCCATATTTTAACTTGACTAATGTTTAAAGAAGGATTTGTTCATCTGTACCATATGAACTTTCAAAAATATCATCATCAAAGGGCTGTCTCCAATAAAACTATACTTGTAAACATCTACAGAGCACATTCATACAACTTTGTAACATGTTTTTCAAAGAGAATGAGAGTCAACCACATTTCAAATCTAATTTATTCCACTTTCTACCCTACTAATTTAAAACATCCAGGCACTGGGAGTGAGGGATACGGCTGGAACTTAACCAGCATTGTACATTATTAAATTGAAAATAATTATTTAAATGACAAATATTAGTGCTTATGGCATGGGTAATTTACACATGTTGGGTTTGGGAGCAACACGTGCTGCCATCTAGACATCAATTTAGCTTATTTCAGGGAGACTCATTCAGCACACATTACAACAGCATAGAACTTAACAGTGGTAAAAGTAAATTTCCCATTCATATTCTCCATAGGGATCGATCATGAGTCATTACATTTTAAATATCCAAATCAGACATACTAGAGTGTAGATATAAACCTCTATTCATCTCGGATTTTTCACCACTGAGAGTTTCCAGTAAGACTGTACGGCTGTCAGCAAATTAATCAGTGACAGCCTGTACCAAAACCACTATCTGAAATTTGGCTCCCTGGCCGGCCTTGGATAGCCAGGAATCAAATTTTTCTCCTGGATGTTATGTAAACAGATGCTCTATGCCCCCGCACTATCCCATCTTTTGACCTGCATGAACTGGTATTCCTAGCGACCAAGGCTGCTGATGAACAGTCCACCTCTTATCAGGAACTGTTAGCCGAGGGGGAGCTGGATCAGCTCCACAGTAACCCTGAACCCACTCACCTCCGCTGGCTCCCTTCCATCCCCCCTCCCCACCCTAGTGCTTTCCCATGCAGTATATGCGCTCACACTACGCTATGCAGAGGTTTTTCCAACATCTGTTACAGGGCAAAGTATGAGATAATTTTTTCTCCTCACCTACCCCATTGTGTTCACTATTGTTTCCATCTTTTTAAATGGCAGCACCTCTGATGGCAGCAAGGCCGCAGGCACTTATCTCCCATGTTTCTTTGATTTGTTTGTCTTTTCTTGGATGGGTGTTTTGGAATGCCATTTCCTTATATGTTTGACCTATAATGACAATAAATTAATTCTGATTCTGATCTCTATATTTCACTGGACTAATTGTTAGTTTAACTGTAACAAATGATTTGTACCATCAACTAGAAATCCTCTGAAAAAAGCAAATGTCCCTACATTATATTTGGAAATTTAAAAAAAAAACCCTGAAACTGTATTAATTAAACTGATTTTATTGAATTAAATCTGTGTGCATTAAAATTACGTGAGGGGGCAAAGATTTAAAACAAAAGCCAATGACATAACCACTGAAAAACTGAATGAGCCTTTTAAGTCATTGTCTATGTATCTATTGTAGAAATTAGATGCAAAGGCAAATTTGACATCTTTCACAACTGCTGAATCTGAGCCACCCCGCTTCACGAATGCCAGGATTGAAACTGTGCTAAGAGTTGTCTGAAATATTTTCAATATTTCAAGAGCCTGAACCACATCCTCAGCTATTAAAATGTCCTCAAAGTTATTCTTAATACTTCTGGCTGTAAGCCCTGAGAAAGCAACCCTCTGTTCAAGGCAGCATTAAACCACGTCACGGCTGGAGTTTCCCCTGTGCATATATCTTGAATAAGCTTATGTGAAGGAAGCTGGAGCACCGGCGCTACGATGGAAAATGTTATCAGCATTTTCACTCTGCCCAAAAGCCATAACATCTGGTAAATACTCATCCACATTTTTGACAGGAAATTAAATACATGCAGAAAGAACTGAAGTGCTGCTTTCCACTTGAGGAAGTTTGTGAAACACCTTCTACAAATTATGTGTTTTATTTCTGTGACACAAGTACTATTGGATAACCAAACTGGTGCCACACTGCTGAGTTAAATGTATCTGCAGTCTCAGGGTAAATACTGATCTTGAGCTAAATAAATTAACTGAACTTTTACAGCAGGCATGACCAACAAAATAATCATCTGGATGAAAATAAATGAGTTTTATGTGTAACACTTACAAAATGTAGACTAACATTTCTTGGCCTAACACAATGAAATATTTTTTCCTTAATACATTTGAAACCAACCTCACAATCCATGAATAAAAATGGCAGTTTAAAAAAAAAACTTGAATTAGTTGCCTAATGTAACTGTAAAAAATTTTTTTTAAAAATGTAGCCAGTGCTCCAGGAGACAGACAGTTACTCTAGAAGAACTAAATAGGGCCACGAAGGTCCTTAACCCATCAGCAGGACCGGTATCTGCTCCTTTGTGCAAGGAGAAACAGGATGAGCACTGCCAGACCTCCAGCAGGCCACTGGCATGAATGTCTGTGACCAAACAATCAGAGACAGACTTCATGAGGGTGGCCTGAGGGCCCCACATCCTCTAGTGGGCCCTGTGCTTTCTGTCCGGCACATTGGAGCCCAATTAGCATTTGCCATAGAATACCAGAATTGGCAGGTCCACCACTGGCGCCCTGTGCTTTTCACAGATGAAAGCAAGTTTACCCTGAGTACATGTCTAGATAAGCCTTGGAGAATGTTATGCTGCCTGTAACACTGTTCAGCATCATCTGGGGAGGCATATCCATGGAGGGACGCACAGATTTCTACAAGCTAGGCCATGGCACCCTTACTGCCTTTAGGTATTGGGATGAAATCCTTGAACCCATTATCAGACCCTACGCTGGTGCAGTGGGTCTTGGGTTCCTCCTGGTGCACAATGCCCAGCCTCATGTGGCAAGAGTATTCAGCCATCTGTAGGTTGATCATTTTCATTTACATCAAATGATGTGGTATCCTTTCATTCCTTACACATTGCCCAGTCCATATCAGTATAGATATCCAGCATGATTTTTTTTCCCCATCAAGATCTAATGTGTTTTCAAAGTATTCATTTAATTTTTTGAGCAGTTTCTGCATTTAAAAAAATGCATAAATACATACACAAAGAGTCTATTCTAATAAAAGATCATTTAAACAGATGAAAAAGACCTGATTGTAGAAATAAGTAAAATATACATTGTATTTTTTTCCTACTCTGATATCAACCTACACTATATGGACAAAAGTATTGGACCACACCTCTATATTGTTGATTTCAGGTGTTTTCAGTCATATTGCCACAGATATATATAAAAATTAAGCACCTAGGCATGCAGTCTGCCTTTACAAACATGTGTAAGAGAATGGGTTGGTCTTCTCCCTGGAAATTACAAGAAAAAAGTGTAACATAACTGCTTTACACTTTAGATTGAAAATAACAACAGTTAAAGTAACTATTCAGGACAATTTTGCCAAATAATAAAATTAAAACTGCTCCAGTGATGCTTCTGACCTCTTAGAGCCAAATTACTCCGTTTTAAGCTACTAAACCGTCATCTTAGGCTGACATGTTGCTCTCACTCTCAGATATGTTTGGGCTCGTTGTAGTTTTGCACTCTAATGAACACAAATGTATATTGTTGCTACATACTTGATATTGTGAGATGACAGTTTTTTCATATTAATCTATACCCATATTAGGAACCACAGCAACTCAGCCTCATAGCATGCATGACCTCATGAAGTTACAGAGCCAGGTGGCTGTGTGCTGAAGCAAATAGTGCATAAAAATGTCTAAAAGTTGCCAACACTCTGCTAACTAAATAACTGCAGAGTTCCAAACATCCTTTCGGCATTAACATCAGTACAAAAATGGTGCTCTTGGAGCTTCATGGCATGGGTCCATATGTCCTGACTGTCATATGTCATGGCTGCCCCTCCCTGAGCCTGGTTCTGATGGAGGTTTCTTCCTGTTAAAAGGGAGTTTTTCCTTTCCACTGTCGCCAAGTGCTTGCTCATGGGGGGTTGTTTTGACTGTTGGGATTTCTCTGTAATTATTGTAGGGACTTTACCTTATAATATAATGCTCCTTGAAGCGACTGTTTGTTGTGATTTGGCGCTATATAAATAAAACTGAATTGAATTGAACAGAATTGAACTGAATAATATGCAGATGTCAGGGAACAATCACATAGATTCCTTTCAAAGTGTAGTGGTGACAGAACATAGAAGCATTTTCACACATGTGTAGAACAAATTGGGTTTCCAATGTGGACTCGGTGGTGACAAAGACAATTTTGTTTCTTTTCTTGTAACAATTACAGATTGCACTTCACTTCTAGCTCCTCTTTATTAGCATAATAGAAGCATTTTGAGTTTCCAGTTCATTTAGCCCTTTTATGCTGAATTTTAAAAAAAAATAGCACAGTAACTAGCCTATTGCCCTGCTGTCTCACTTCTTTCAGTGTGAGTGCAATGTATTAAACTTTGTTTTTCAAGAACAAAAACAATAATGAAGTAAGCAAAAGCATCAGAACAAGAAACGAATTATTAGTCAGCAAAGTTTAAGAAGCACAGTGTTCTTTTTTTCTTCACTAAAATCTAAAAACAATATTTCTATTTTTGGCATCTACAGTCAGCCAGGCAGGGAATGTAATACTACTTAAAGCATTCTGCAATGACAACCTCTGTAACCTCTAGCTCAAGCAAACACCAAAAGGAAACCTAAGAACTAAACAGAATGATGGTGATGTGAGATGACTCAAGCATCAAAGCAGTCTCACAGTCAACAGTCACGTCTGCACCACCTCTATAAATAGTTCACCTGGATTCATTTCTCTGTATATTTTCACTGAATGCCACTGATTGGTTATTCCACAATTGGCATGCTTCTCCATTCTCCCTTTGACTCTTTCCCTCATCAAGCTTTGAAAGTACACTTTGAACAAACGGATACAGTGCAGGAGAAGTTTGGAAATTCTTTAGCGTAATTTTGATGCCAGATATTAATGTAACTGATAAATATTCTGCCAAGAAGACGCCACAAACTGACAGCGTTGATGGCGGAATCATATTTCCTGTGTGCGCATATGAGTGTGTGGTTCACGTATAAATATCTGAGATACACACTGCTGTGTTTCTTTCCAAGGTGGTGTGTTAAATGACAGTGACACTCATCCCTTCATGGCAACAGGATGAGTGCATCTCTGTGATCAAAGCACGGGTGACACGCCTTGAGGAGACAGATGTGGGTTTTCCGTGTTAGGGTGTAGGCTTAGTATCTTTACAACAATTCATACTAAGTTTTCCTCTCCATCCATAAACATCTGTTTGTCTCTGATAAAGTCATCTTACTGTCTTTCCTACTTGTCTATGTGTGTTGCTTCTGTAGGTTAAGAGCTCTTTACTGGGCCCATAGCCACCATTAATCTAGTGACTGAAAAAATTGTTTGTCATAAAAGTAAAGCTAATGTTCAGTCATTTTTAAAAGTTAACTTTACTGCAAAGTTAACCTGAAAAACCATCAAAAATCTGCCTTTTGCGATGAGCACCTGCTTCATGTCAGCTTGAAAATTAGCTTTAACATGTCTGCAGTTAACTCTGGTTTCTGATGGAAAAGTTGTTATGCCAACTGGCCCAGCAGCTGTCACCATTGTTGTGAACTGGGGTACGGTGCTCAGTGTTGCACGCAATTCATGTGGCACTGTCCACCCACTACAACATGTCTTGTGTGTCAGAGATGGAAAAGCAGAGATGTATGGGTGCAGCTTTGCACACACTGTAGAGGACAGGGGAGGGAGAGACACAGAGAGAGAAACCAAGGAGTTTTGTTTTTTTTTTGTAACTCTTAGTATGTCAGGTCAACTAGATATTTCATATTAGGAATTTCATTCATTTAATAATAGGCTGTTGGCTGGTGCAGTGGTTAGTGCCTTCACCTCACAACAGGAAGGCTCAGGGTTTGGCTCCACTGGCCTGTGTGGATTCTCTCCAGGTATCCCAGCTTCCTACCACAGTTTAAAGATGTTTGTTAGGTTAATTGGTTATTCTTATTAGGCCATAGGTGTAAATGGTTGTCTGTCTTACTGTGTTGGTCCTGTGATAGTCTGGTAATTTGTCCAGGGAGTACCCCACCTCCTGTGGTGTGTTAAATATGCAAAAGTCTTAAGCCACCCTTCATTTCTTTATGTTTTGATAGGAAAATGGAGAATAGGTGCAGTGATTTAATAAAACATGTATAAACATAGATGGAAATACAGCATATAAGGCAAAAACAACCTATGAGGTCATCTTTTTAAAGGAGGATACGTATGGTGGCATGGTGGTTAGCATTACTGCCTCACAGCTAGAATAACATTTAGAAGGTGTGGGTTCGGTTCCATCTTGGCCTGGGTCTCCCTGTGTGGAGTTTGCATGTTCCTCTGGGTACTTCGGTTTCCTCCCACAGTCCAAAGACATGCAGTTACTGGGGTTAGGTTAATTGGTCACTCTAAAACGCCCATAGGTGTGAATGGTTGTCTGTCTCTCTGTGTTGGCCCTGTGAAAGGCTGGCAACCTGTACTGGGTGTACTCTGCCTCTTGCCCTATGACAGCTGGGATAGCCCCCCCCCCCCCGCGCAACCCTGAACAGGATAAGCGAAGGGATGGATGGAAAGTTGTTTTTGCAGGCACTTTTTACAACCAATATCTTTGTTTTAAAATAAAATGAACACAAAAGGGCATGTTCAGATTCAGATTCACTTTATTGTCATTCAGGCACCACATCAAGATGCAGTGCAGAATGAAATTACGTTGCATCAGATTCACAGTGAAAGCAAATAAAAACACCAGATAAACACCAGGATCTATGGCATTACACTATATTGCACTATATTACACTGTAGGTTGCACTGTAGATTGCACTGTATTGCACTCTAGTTGTATACAAATATTGTACAGTAAGTAGTAGATATTCTATAATCGATTATCTTAAGATTTTGTAGTGTTCAACAGTCTCATGGTGGTTGGATAAAAACTGTCACGAAACCTTGTGGTTTAATCTCCGCAGGAAGTGCAGGTGCTGGTGAGCCGTTTTGGCAGTGGAGATGTGCAGGGACCAGGTGAGAATGCTAACCACGTGAACGCCCAGGAACTTCATGTGTGGGACCGATCCACAAAAAGCTTCACCTCCTCCCTGTAGTGTTGCTCCTCATCATCCTGGATGAGACCCACCACTGTCACGTCATCTCCATACATTATGATGTGATTTGTGAAATGTATTTTAGGGTCTGCACAAACAACTGATACTGTCCTTTGGATTGGCCAATTTGTTGTATTATGGAGTGGAAAACCCAAAATTTCTGGGCTGAGCTAAGCATCCCCAATATTTCAGGGTCCCAGAAAGACCACTGCTCCAAGACAAGAGGATGCTCACACCTTTGGCTTCCTGAGAAAAGCTTGACTTTAATTAGCCTTTCAAATTAAACCAAGATCAAAAAAGTGGACACCACAGCAGTCACAAACAACACAACAGCATGATATTGTTGAGATAGACAACACATATTATTAACATAGTTAAACTTACTTCTAATCCTGAATCCTCTTACATCTTATTCTTCTTTTCTGAAAATGATTTGTGCAATAAATTCCAGTTTCTTTACTCTGTAAACTTCTTCAGTTCTCCAGTTTTAGTCCATTGACTTCTTGCATGTGAAGTTCCTTTGTGGGTGGGTGTGTTTGGTTCATTAGACCCACTGACTCATTGTTGAATAAATGTGCTGTTACAGTAAAGTCAGTGAACAAGTGTGTGAAGTTTGATGGGTCTAGTTGAGCAGTATGCCTTTGTGGTGTGAGCTTGAACATCCTCGTTGAGATCGTTCTCGAATTATCGAGTTCACAAGATTTTCAGAAAACTTGACCTCTGACCTTTACCCTTTGGTCAAGGAGGCTCGAGATTCAAACTCATTTGAGATTCTTAGTAAATGCATCTATGGTCTTAATTTGAATATTCTAGGTCACATCATTCTTGAGTTATGACCAATGTTAATTTTGTGGAAGAGGCGCCGCCAACACCAAGGCTATGATAATAGCTCAACTTTTTCTTCAAAACAGCTGGGCTAAAAAATACATTTAGTGTATGTTGTAGCAGGCTAAGGCCCTACTATTGTTCATGCTAACTCATTAGGTCAGCTTACTGCTACACTGTAATATTTTACCAAGTACTGTACATGATGGGAATATGTTCTTAATTCTTAAATTCTTAAACATCTTCTGTGCTTTTTTAGCTTAAGAAACACAGGATCAGTTTTTCCTTGAATCAACATACTCAGCAGAAAATCTAAGCATGCATACATTCATTAATTCAAAGGTTTTTGTGTTGTAAGATTAAAAAGAGGAATGTAGTAAATATGAGTTGTATTCATCGTATTTCTTAACATTAAACAAACCAAAGTTAATATATGACAACTTGGTTCAAAAATGATGATAGATGGAGGTTGTTTTTATAGGACTGCATTTGCTTTTAGTGCTGTTTATTTAAACTTGATGATGATAACCTTTTATATAAAACAAACAAACCAATATACCAATAAACCAATACATATGCATATGCAACATATATATACATATGCACACCTACCTGCATATACATATACACATACATATCTATGCACATACACGCACATATGTGCACAAACACAATCAGCAAAATCTATATGACATGAAATAACTCATCAAGTCTGAAATGGAGTAGGAAGAAGTATGTGAAAACGTAATCACCACCCATACTCAATACCGTTGTATCATATTCATCTGCACCCCCAACTCCTCATGTATACACTCACCCCACAAAAAAAGAGAGAAAAAGAAAAACAATGTGTGTATTAATATAGATATAACGATTAGCATAAACATATATACTAATTCATCTTACTAGAGACATATTTGTCTGTCATCAATTTCATATTCTTCCAAAAGCAGGTTTTGAAAATATTTTTCACACAGTACTCTAAGTATGGCAAGATAAGTCAACAGTGAAGTACGCAGTGCCATGGTCCTGGGCCTTTTTCCCAGTGTTTTGTTCTTTTTAGGTTCTGTTACTGTTGTATTTCTTCTGTGTTATAAGTTTGTCTATAGATTTGAGCATTAGTTTGTTATAGTTATAGTTATCTATCATTAGTTATATTTAACTATATAGTTGTAGTTATATTTCATTCCTGTTTTCCTTTGTTTTCCTCATCATCCCCACACCCCAGTGTGTTCAGTGCCTGTTTTGTCCCTGTGTGTCTTTGTCTTTTCCTCATGTTCTTTGTATTTAATTTTACTCCCAGTGTTGTGTGTCACGTCTGCATTCCAGTCTCCCTCCAGTTGCTTCCTGTTTTACTTTGTCAGTCATTGTCTCTTGTGCTCTGTTTAGTTTTACTTCCTTGTCTCGTCCACCATGATTTCTTTCATCTGTGCTCCCCACCTCTGATTATCCCTCTGTGTATTCATTGTCTCAGTCTTCCCCTTGTCTTTTGTCAGAGTCTTGTTGTCTTCATGGCTGTGTTTGTTTTTTTGTTCTCTGCATCTCCAGTAGTGACGAAGCCTTGACGATTTCCATCCAATTGGTTCAAAAAAAGGTTCATTTATTATTTATTGTCATGTCAGCTATTTGTGATGGCCTCAACAGTGTCAGCATGGGAATAATCAATGTCGAGATAAGAAATAAAAACACCTTAATTTGATTTTGTGTGATTCAGACATTCATTCAGTCACCCAATCTGACATTTTACAGTCAACCTTAACAGTTTTATTGAAGTGATCTTTGGTATAAGAGCAGGTGTTACTGATGTTAAAAAAGTTCAATTCTGGATCAATATCCTGATCTATGAAACGTGAG
>JAMQGT020006059.1:0-11239 GCA_024447675.2 Pterophyllum scalare | reverse complement strand
TTGTGATCAAAGTCGCTGCTGCGGTATGATCAGAAATGATTTCCTAGTGTGCCTTTTGCTGAAACCTCCAGTGGAAGCTTTCATGCCTGCAGAAATAGGGAAGCTGCAGACTCGTTTTTTTTTTTTTGGTCACGGACTTTTCGTCTCAGTTCCACTTCTGCATTGAGTGAAAGTTGCATATTTGGCAATACCTAAAAACATTTTGGAAGGGCTGCAGTTTTGCCAAAACCAAAGATGATGTAACTGTTTATGGCTGGAAAGTTAACTTGAATGTTTCCACGGGAAGAGTAAAAAACAGCAATTAACAGTGCAAATTATGCCTGTGTAGGATATCGCCTCCGTGTACCAAATATTCTCGGACCAAGTGCTGGGCTCGGGCCAGTTTGGCATCGTGTATGGAGGTATGCGTGTGTTTTTAGTTGTAAAGGAACATTTTATGTGCTGCGTCTGTGTCGGCGCTGCAGATTGAATTTGTTTTCTTTATTAGGCAAACACAGAAAGAGCGGCAGAGATGTGGCCATCAAGGTTATCGACAAGATGAGATTTCCTACCAAGCAGGAGAGCACAGGCTCCCGGAATGAGGTCGCCCATAGTTTACAGGTAATCAGTCATAACAGTGACAGAAACTAAAGTGACTCTCAGTATAGTCCCCGCGTGGAGCCTTTGTATTCGCGGTGGGCGGTGAGGACAGTGCTGATGTTGCGCCTGTTTTTCTCCAGAATCTGCATCACCCGGGCATCGTTAACCTGGAGTGCATGTTTGAGACGCCTGAGCGGGTGTTTGTTGTCATGGAGAAGCTGCACGGCGACATGCTGGAGATGATCCTCTCGAGCGAGAAGAGCAAACTGCCAGAACGAATCACCAAGTTCCTCGTCACGCAGGTCTGCGTTGCCGAAACACGGCTCTCCTCTTTTTCCTCACTCTTCTTCACCTCGCAGTTCTCCAGATCAAGATTCCCAACACTCGTCCTACCTTTACCTGTCCTGAAGCTGATCCACACAGTCGCTGAGAATCAGAGTTCCACGCTGACTTCCCAGATTTCATATCAGCCCCCTATCCTCATTTTCTTCCCTGTCTCTGTGTCTTGGTGTGGGGGTGTGATGGGGCTCCAGCTCTGGGCCTGTTTATTCTTGTGGTGAGCTGATTGGGGGGGGGGGTTGTTCACGGCCTCCTCCCTGGCCGTGGATTACAGCCTTCAGTGTGCTGGTGGCTCTGTGGCCTGATTAGAGGGGCAGCGGGCTCCGTGGGTCTCAAGTACCAACTGGGAGCGGGGCCATTAACAGCCCCCCCCCCCCCATTAGCTCAGATGTGGTTTGGAGGACTCCTGTCAAAGCTGGGGTCGGGATAGGCTCTGCGGTGTTGGGGGCGGGGCCACAGGCACACATGCGTGCGGCGCTAACTTACACGAGGCCTTGTGAATATAGATGAGATGATCTCATGGCAGCACTGGTCAAGATGGAAGCATTTAAGGGCATTAGTATGCTTTACTGCTACTATTTTTCCACATGGCAGCACCGTCGATACTCTGTACATTACACAAAGAGCGCTCTGTTTATGCTCGTACGCTCTTTTCATTAAACTCGTTACAGTGTTGTGAACTGGGACTTGTGTTTGCTACAGATCCTTGTGGCCTTGAGACATCTGCACTTCAAAAACATTGTTCACTGTGACCTGAAGCCTGAGAACGTACTACTGGCCTCTGCAGAGCCTTTTCCTCAGGTAAGACAATAAATATTTATGGATTATTTTGCTGTGTGTGTGCGTGTGTTTGACCACGGTGATCTATTTTTTTCCAGGTGAAGCTGTGTGACTTTGGCTTCGCCCGCATCATCGGCGAGAAGTCCTTCCGGCGGTCGGTGGTAGGAACTCCGGCTTACCTCGCTCCGGAAGTGCTGCGCAGTAAAGGCTACAACCGCTCTCTGGACATGTGGTCGGTGGGAGTGATTGTGTACGTGAGCTTGAGCGGGACGTTCCCTTTTAACGAGGACGAGGACATTAACGATCAGATCCAGAACGCAGCCTTCATGTACCCCCCCACGCCCTGGAAGGACATCTCTGCAGAGGGTGAGAGTCAGAAACCACCAGTGCTCGATCTGATCGGTCTTTCCCGTCTGTAAGTCGTTGTTGCACCTGGAGCTTAAATGATATTCACACACTCCTCCCCGCCCACACGTCTGGGTCGTCTGAACTTTATACCAGCGTTTGTTTGTCTGTGGTTGAAATGAATCACTTTCAAATCTCCCTAACTGCCCGAGCTGCAGCTCCTCCCACTCACCGTACATTTTATATTACAGGGTAAAATAGCTGAGGGTTTATATATTAAATGAGTGTCGTTTACTTTTTGGACTCAGTCTGAACTCTGATTCCTCCACAGCCACGGATCTCATCAACAATCTCCTCCAAGTCAAAATGAGAAAGAGGTACAGCGTGGACAAGTGTCTCAGCCATCCCTGGTTACAGGTAGGACACACCTGCTGATTTTCCTCTCTGTAAATCGTAATTCGAGCCAATTCCGAGCCATAATTCTGTCAGATCATCAGTTTTCCTCGTTATCAATAAGCATCTACAGATGAGTCGTCTGCAGGCGTCGCCCACTCGTGTGTTTTTGTCACTATTAAATTTCCAGGTCAGGATTGTTCAAAGTAGAAGTCAAAAAAGCATTATGGCGGTTGTGTTCCTGTGATGTGTAAATGCACTCGTGTTATAGACGCTGAACGAGCCCGTTTATCTTGATAATGACGATGTTTGGCACATGTGGCCCAGACCGGGACGGCAAAGCCTGCAAATTAAAGGGAACCAAAACTGTGTCTAAACGCCGTGACTTCAAAGCAGATTCACTTCCAGATCACTCTGTGTCACGACCTCTGCCCCGCAAGTGAGAGAAATGACTTTCGTGCCTGTTTGTTTCAGGACTATCAGACGTGGCTGGACCTGAGGGAGTTTGAGACGCGGCGAGGCGAGCGCTACATCACCCACGAGAGCGACGACGCGCGCTGGGAGGAGTATGCGGATGAGCACAGTCTCGTTTACCCCAAACATTTTATTATGGCTCCCAACCTGGACGACATGGAAGAGGACCCCTAGTGGCGTGGGAGACTTACTGCATTACATGTATCTCACAGGGGAGTTTTCACGAGGCTTTGAGAGTGGCAGGTTTTCCCTCCGGAACTCCAGAAACAAAGAGAGAAGCCAGTCAGGTGGAGCGCCACTCTCCCGAGGCTGTAACGGGGGTGGGGGTGGGGGTGGGGAGACCCAGCAGAAGTGTGAAGCGCTGCTACGAGCAGCCAGCAGGTAGAGGTGCGCGTCACTGGAACGCATTAAGAGACGAGCGCTCCCGTTTCCTTTTTGTATCATATGAAAACGTTCCACGGATTTGCTCGAATCTGGGTCACTTTCTAAGAACCGTCAGAACAATATTAAAGAACGCAATTATGGAGACCTTTGAGTACTGATGGCTGATGCTCTTCATGTAACAGAGGAGCTCAGTGAGAAGCTCACCGCAGGATTAAAGGGCACTTTTCACAAGGGATTCACAGCCTGTTTGTGAGACTGTCCTTCAGCACGAAACTGGAACCAACTCAAAGATTTGTATGTTTTTATTAATGTATTTTAGTAATTCTGGTAGGATTTTGCACTATATTACTAATTTACAAAGCCACTGAATAGCAACACTATTCGGTCCTACAGTTCCCATCACTTTAAAAAGGTGTCACACAGCAGTAGCTCCTTGGTCGCAGGTCCCAGCAGGTATCCTGACCTGCACGTGCTCAGACCTGAGCGGATGCGTTTCACTTTAACTTTGTGAAGGCCGTGACCCTGAAGTGTGTTTGAATGCAATAATGGAGCCAGTTGGTTGAAACAAGGAATGGACATGTTTCTCCCCCCCCTATATTTTCACTGTGTTCTTGAATGTGACTGTTGAAGAGCTCCAGCTCTGGGGTGTGTTTTCGATGTTCTGCAGGGTTGTGGTCGAATAGTCCAAAGAAATCCACGTCCTGTGCGTTTTTCCTCTAAGCACGTGGGAAACATCATGAGGTGAAGGAAGGATGTGAAGAAGAGCTTCACAGCGAATCGGGCTGCACTCACGCTAACATACGTAGTACTGTGATGATGGATCATGTTGACATGGTTTCCAGAGATCAACTTCACACTTTGCTGCCTGACCTAGCTTTGTGCTCACTATAGAAATCCGTGTCTTGGTTGAGGGGGCAGTAGAGAAGCCCAGACCTCCCTCTCCCAAGCCATCTCCTCCAGCCCTTCTGGGGGACACCGTGGCTCTGACATGCTCAAAAAAACCTCACCTAGTAGGCATCCAGGAGATATCCTCTTCAGATGCTCAAACCACCTCAGCTACCGCCACTCTATCTGAGGGAGAGCCCGACCACCCTATGGAGGACGCGCATTTCTGCCGCAGATCCTGTGACCTCACTCTTTCAGTCAGTGCCCAGAGCTCGTGGCCGTAGGTGAGTGTAGGAGAGCATATCGGCAGGTAAATCGACGGCTTCAGCCTGGAACAGCATCCTCATCGGTGCTGATGCTGGGCATTTATATTTATTACAGTTATCAAATGAGATAAATAATAATATTTGTCACATTTGACATAAATATTTCATTATTAAGGCTACAACAAAAAAAAGAGGACTACCTGTTTCTCTGTTACCAGATACAGCAGCGAAAAAAGCTCGATGCATGAGGATAGTTACTCATCCTCCTCTTGGATTTTTACTAAAAGCTAAAAAGAAGAGCGAGTTTAATTCACACCTTTATTGGAGCTTCTAAAACTGAATGACGTCAGACTTACGTGCTCCAACTTATCCAATTAATAATGCATTCTTTCTCTGTAACGCGTTACAAAGTGCTCACCATAAGGCTACATGTGCAACTACATATGCAAATTTTACTACAGTAAAGCAATGTTCATTAGTTTATGTTTTAGATTTATTAAATGTTCAAAACATATAAACATATTAGGAAGTTTTGGCCTAAGATGGAAAACATGGACGTTTCCATGACGATCTGCATCCCGGTTAGTGTTTTTTGATGGAGCGGTGGGATCTATGTCCTATGTCATTGGATCCTGAAATAAAGGAAACACTGAAGCACCGTTCCGCATCGTGGCTGCAGTTCACTCAGTTTAAAAAAACAAAAATCACTATTGGACCACAACCCTGGAAGTGGGGGATCCTGAGTTTCACACAGAACAAAATCTGGAGCGCTCCGTGGACCGTTTCACGTGGGAGTTCAGAGACCGGTGTGTTTGGGAGCGTGTTCCTGTTTCCCTCTTTGTTGCCGCTGGATTGGCAGGTGTCAGTGTTTTGTATATTTCAGTGCATACCAGTGAAATAAAAACTCAACCGTTAATGAAGCATTTCTCTCTGTCACCGTTTATTTAAATGCCGTCTGTGTGGAGAAGAGCCCTCAAAGAGCTCCACAATAAAAAAATAATAAAGGGCTTCGGGTCCGTGTGCATGAGCGGCTCACGGTTCTGCGTGTGATTCATTGAGATGTGTGCGTGGCGGGTTTCACATGTCGGATCCCGTTCGCAGCAGCTGGATGTGATTGCTGCACCGCAGCGCTGAGCCGGCCGCTCGCCACAAGAGTGTAATGACTCAGTTAAAGAGGGTGGCAGTGATGGAGGGAGGGGGCAGGGGGTGGAAAACTCTGAAAACTGTCGGGATAAAAGCTCCCTTCCAGCAGCAGCTCCGGTGTGATGGATGGGGCGATTGGGAGGTAAGTTCACAACAAACAGACAGCTGTCAATGATTTAGGAGTGTTTGAAGTTTGATTCACTTGATACCAGCTGAACACTGAAGTAATCACAGATATCCCTAATCCAGCCTTCCCCCCCTTTAAGGATACATGATACTGTTCACCTCTATCTATCAGCCGGAATCTTTTCAAGATGTGGACTTCCTCCGGAGGCCTTGCGACCCCGTTAACCTCTGCGGGGGAGACAGAGGCCCAAATACAACGGGGCTGTTTACAGCAGGGGCAGCCTACCACACATACCTCACCTCATAATGAATTGTAGTTTGTCTTCATCAAATTAAAGGATACAATGTTGCAGCAATCAGGCAAAAAAAACACGCAATGTCTCCCTCCTCTGGCTGCACACGGAGATGTAAAGACTCCTTTGAGCCGTTCAGGCCTGAAGCGACAGCAGCCTCAGTTCACGGTGAACATATTTCTACCTGTTTGTCAACTCTGACATTAACATTACTGCTCACTTTTCAGAGGTCAAGAAGCCAATCACGCTCCGTAACGTCCTGAGGCGTGAGAAGGAAAATACGTCAGCAGTCACGTGACTCCGAGGGTACTTCTGAGTGTCACTTTGATGATACTGATCATGTTTAAACATATATATATATATATATATATATATATAATGATATTATCGGAATGGAAGAAAATGACTGCTACATGGGCTCACAGTGTGTGCATCCAAACAGAGAGCAGTTCTCTTTGCTGCCAGAAGGTGGCACTCTCCGTTGATCTATCCACTGAAATTTTAAGGGAATATCTGGATGTGATGGAAAATTTCTGAAAACAGTATTAATGAAAACTGATTCTCACAGAGCATCAGAAATGTTTCACCACAGCCTTTAACGTTAGAATATGAGCTCTGAATAGACTGAAATCAGTGTTATCAGGCACACCGTGGGCCTGAACACAACCTGCTTTTTGAACACTGTGACACACATTTGAAGGCTGATATCAAATTTACACGAATCAAGACCTGATACAAGATCTCAGGAATAACATCTGCTGAAGGATCAGAGACAGCGATCGCTCTTTGTTGCCCTGATCCTGCCGTCTGTGTGTATTTGTCGAGCAGCTTTGCCTGGTAGCTTCTCGGCAGGTGCTCTCGTCACCTCGAGGGGGAGGTCCCGGTGTCATGCGCCCTCGCCACCCCCAACCCCCCCATCCACAACCACCTCTTCTTGTTTCTGCTCCGTGTCATCCGTTCCTTCGCCGCTCCTCTCGCTCCATGCTGGATATCCACGAGCTCCAGGCCAAACAAGCAAACAAACAGAACAACAGAAAAGCCCATCACCCAGACAAGGTCGGTGTGGGCTTGGGGGAGAGATGGGGATCTTTATTTGCTCTCTGGGCCAGTTCTATTTCACTCTGATGGCAGAAAAGGCCTCCCAGGACACTACTACCCACACTCGTGTTTGACTTCCAGGGGAGATCGAGGTGGTCTTCACTCTGCACTGAGACATCATCTTCTGATCCAATCCACAGCTGGCTGCAGCCACGGGCCTGTAGCCTTTACCTAAGCTGGTCCTGTGCTCATTAGCTGTGGTCTCGGCCTTTATCTGAGGGCCTTGTTGGTGTGGCATTCAGCTGCTGTGACCTTTCATCCCCACAGTGCTGTTATTCAGCCATGGCCAGCAAATAATGAATTTTATACTTCACTTTAAGTAAATGTTGAGTGGGATAAATAACCTGAGATACAAATGCCAAAGAAATGATCAGGATGAGTGTTTAAAACAAAATATTTTCCACTGTCTACACGTCGGCTTTTGTCATCATTACTTTTCTTCCTGCGTCCTCTCGAAGAGCATCTCTCCAGTTTCAGTGTCTCAAACAAACTTCTCAGCACACAGCGCCTTTCCCCTCTTCTTTCCACATTAAGACCTGAGTGATAAATGAATGCATCCACAGTGGGCCTTCTTACCTTCGGACCTGCGTGTACTGGAGCCAACCTTCCCAGTCCCCTACATGTTGACCTTTTGCCTAATAATCTACATTTACAGGCAGTTTTACTGAAAGATTGTGTAATACTTTAATAAGATGCTTCCGCGTCCGTTTAGACTTGAGAAAAGGGTTAAAGCATCGTGTGTGGTGGCTTGTAAGGACATCCAGTCTCTTTTGTTGCAGAAGCTGCTGAGAGAGGAAATGAGAGCCCGGAACGGGTTCCCCTTCTGGGAAAATGCAGATCAGCTACATAGGTGTGTTTGATTTGCTGACTCCAGCTGTGCCTGAAGAATTCCCCTGACCCATCCCGAGGTCTGGTTGTTGTGTGAAGCAAAATGTAGGCTGACCCTGTTGCAAAGCAGGCAGGCGTAATACACAACCCCCCCCCTGAAAGGGACGGTCATTGAACTCTCAGGCAAGTGGCAATATTTGCTCACCTGAAATACACACATCTTAGCAATTGGGGTTTGGGTGGGCTCAGGGGCCGGACCAGGTCCCCTTGATGCAGCTGCGGCCTGGAAACAAGAGCCGACCAGGAAGTCTGGTGGCCGGAGAGGGGACGGGGCTTTCTCGTTGGGGGGTTGTTCAGATGCGGCCGCCTTATTGTGCCTCTGAGGAGGCAGGCACCATATTTGTTCGAAGCTGCAGGAGGCTGATGAGGTGCTAATCTGTTGAGTGGCTGTGTCACTGGGCCCCTGTTCCCAATAGCCTGTTAGCTGTCAGAGCCTGTAAAAAAGGCAAAATTTATTGGCCCCCGGCCAGGGCTCAGCCGTCGGTGTCCACGGGTAAGCAAACACAGATTGGACACTTATGCTGTTGCTCTGGTAAAGCAGGCTTTAACACTGGGCTCCTGGGGTGACACGTAGGCAGCCCCTTTCAGCCCTCTTCATGAGTTGTCAGCCCCCTCTGTGCTCCTCTGTAAACACTACAAATTAGCCATCTGCATATGGATGGGACCTGAGTCCATACAGGAAGCAGACAACTGCCTGGCGGACGGCCGAAGATATCGACTCTCCTCTAACAAATATCAATTCCACGGTATCAGCTTTGAATTTCTGCATGCAAAACAAGGAGAGCGCAGTCAGTGTTTTTAGTAACGATTTCTCGTTCGAGAGAAAGATTTTGTTGCACGGAGCTTCGGAGCGTGAAGATAATGAAAGCGCTCGGCCGGCCGGTGGCTGGTGATGGGTTCGGGTCAGCAGTCAGAGGTAATCCCAAACTTGAATTTCCCCATCAGCCTGGAATACAGATAAGACCGCAGCAGGAATGAAGTGACTGAGTGATGGGAGAAGGAAAGGCAGCACTCAGATTTAGAGATGTGTACGTGTTTTATCAAGAGGTCCCTCTGCAGTCCTGCAGATCTGAGGAGATCAAACATGTTTCACAAATCAGAGCCAGATTAAAATAGTTGATGAATTTATTTAAGCGTCACAGAAAGGATGATACGGGACGCCTGCCCCCCGGGAGACGCACTGGGCACTTCAGATTAAAAAGCCCATTAGTGATACGCAACTTTTTAATCACGAACCCAGGTTTGTCCTCTTGTCCACACTGGCAGGGATCTGACAGCATGGTGGCCGCGTGCGAGTAGCCCGCTCATCGTGGGATTATTGCACGGGCGTGATTGCGGTGATATTTAGACGCAGCGCTTCCCATGGGAGCCCGGCACTTTAATTAACATAGCAGCAGTGGCTGTGCTCCTCTTCTAATTGCCTTCGGTCTGTGATTAAATGTGTATTGACTCTGCAGTTGGTCCACTAATGAATAACAATGTGCTGATTTGGTGATATTAAATCTTCTGTCTCTAATACAACATCCCCTTCACATTCGGTAGAAAGTTCAGAAATCACCAGGACTCATGACATCTGAGCAGATCTGTATATATAATAGCTCAAATAATCCACATTAATGCTGAGGTGTAGCCCCTTTCGATCCGCCTTCACCTTTAACCTGCAGCTTCACATTCAGCAGATATGACACATTCACTCAGATTACGTTGGGCTTCACTTAAATACCCTTTTCATCCTTTGTGCAGGAATAAATGTTAGTGTTCACGTGTCTCAGTATTAAATGGCCCTCTAAGAGCTAACAACACAGTAAATTCATATTTTTTGGGTCTTATGCGGCTCTCACAACCCGACAGCCAAATATTCAGGCTTATTGATAGTTCACGATTAATCTAGAAGGTTTTTGTAATTAATAATGGATCAAAGCGTTAAGTTTAACTTTCTTCTTAGTGGAAAGCGAAACATCGCAACAACGTAGCCTCTCAGAACTCTCAGTTAGTGCTGTCTTCAGCGTCAGTGGATCCTTCCGTCTTTCAGGGTTTCATCTTCCTCGTTCCGCTGCTCTGGTCCAATAGATAAACTGTCACCTTGTTTGATGGATGAAGGCCAGCGGTCAACACGGGGCCTTTTTTTAACATGACAAGAGGAAAGTATTGAATCTGCAGTGCCTTGGATACAGTCAACATCAACATATCGGATGGCATTCCTCGCTACATTCCTCTCAATATCAAAAGGTGAATATTTGAGGATAGCCTCAGTGCGTTTACGCCTGTGTTTGTGCCCTGACCCACTGGGGCCAGTGCAATAACTTTGGACTCCCTCCCCACTGCGTCTCATTGCAATGGCCGCTCTCAGTTTTTATTTAGCTGGATTGTGTGCCTTCCCAGTGCGGCCGCTTTTCAGATTCATTTCCAGGTAAACACAGCGTGGCCAGCCACAAACCTGCAGCCAACAGGCGTTGTCACAGCTGTGGCAGATAATGGCAGGTCCAAACTCCAGCCCGGCTCTGGAATGTTTACTGTCACCACAGGCAAGTTGGCCGCAAACAGTTTTTTTCCAGCACTTTCCAAGAGGAAGACTCTCTTGTTATTAATTTTATTTTGATGAATTACATGCTTAACCCTTTGCCCTGTGCTGCTTTGTGTGACTAGGTGTACTCAGGAGGACAGAAAGGCACAAAAAGGAGCCTTCTTAAGCAGATCTTTGACTTTCAGCTGAGACAAAAAAAAAATCCTTACTTTGAAAGCTGAAACTTAAAAGCTAGCACGTAGCTGCCAACAGCTCCCGGGTGTTTGAAGGAATGTGCCACCTTCCTCTCACAGAGCAGGGATCGCTCCGTTTCCATTCCCCTGCCCTGCACCCAAGAAAACTTCCTGGTGTCATTTTGGGGCCGTGTGTGTGTGTGTGTGTGTGTGTGTGCGTTGCTTTCACCTCTTTAGCTCAGTCACTAAACTTTCACCACTTAGTGGTTTCCTTATCATAACCAGTAAAGGAATCACACCTAAATGTGTGAAATCTAACAGCCATCATCATGAGGGCTCATTAATCAGCAAGGTGGCAAATCCACCTGGACGAGGGGGAGGGTCACACCACTGCTCCAGGTGCCTTGAATGAATATTAATTGGAAACACATCAAGTTTACAATGACACAGCGAGCCGTGCGCTGACTCATTCTTATTGCAGTCCTGGTTGTGAAAGCTTAAGCTGGGAGCAGAACAACAGCGGTCTGTACATGTTGCAGCAATGACCGT